>APFE030583627.1:43611-115244 GCA_000404065.3 Pinus taeda | reverse complement strand
TCTTCCATGATCAACGTATATGTTGTCACCTGCGTCTATATATATTATCACGCTGTAATATATAATTTCCATGCTGTAATATGTCTTTGCCATGCTGTAATATATTTATCCATGACCTGTGTATCCAGGTATTAGGCCTCTCCTACCAGCGTATACAACGTATAAAGTCTCCACCATTTTCTGTGGATATGAGTCTTCTTTTACAGCGTGTAAATGTCTTCCTTGACTTGTGGCTAAGTGTCTCCATTACTACATTGGATTAGGTCATCATCTTAGGGCATCCTTCATTAGTGCTTCTCCTTCTCCAAAAACCCAAGACCCGGAGAGGAGATCACATGAAGAATGTGTGTACAAATGACCTCAAATCCTCTTCTATTTATACTAAAAAGTAGATGATGAATCGACATGAATATTGGGATTCCGAGCCTACATAAGATGCTGGCCAACTTGACAATATGTCTTATAATACAAATAAATTCATAACTCCATAAATACTTATCAAAATCGGATAATTTTTAGATCAATCCTACACCTCTCAACGAGAGGGATCCAATAAAAATATCAGCTGCCATAAATAATATGACCCACATGGAGTTTGGCCCTAGTTTCCAATTTTAACATTGGGTTCTGTCGTAGCCACAACAATCAGTTCTGCCATTCAGATCTATCATATCTTCCATTCAGATCTATTAGATCTATCAGATCCGCCATTTAGATCCAGCAGTTTGGGTTCTATAGCAGTCGCTCTGACTATTTGTGTGGCTCCTATACTTGGGCGTGATTCTCGCAGGAGATTGGGCTGAATTAAATTTTTGGGAATCAATTACTGCAATATTCCTAAGTGAGGAGTAAAACTCCTTTCAGAGTAAAAAAAAAAGGTCTGAGACCCTCCTGAGACACTTATAGTAGACTTAGCCCATAAGAATCAGGTTGATGGGCTGAGCAAGGTGGTACCATTCACTTCTCGGCATCAAAATTTTGGGTGGTCCCAATTTTTTTTTCACAGTAATGACAAGTGCACCGGATCTATGCATGGTACAAACCTGATCTCAAGCTATGGCCAATGAGAAGATAGACACCCTTGAACAAAAGTTGGAGGCATTAACGAAGCAGATCCAGACCTTAAATGACACAATCACAAAGGGAAAGTAAGGGGAACAATCAAAGGCATATGATTTTAATGAAAACCTTGTGGGAGAGTCTAACCATTATCTTCACTTCTATGGAAACCACCAACAGTCCCAGCCTCGACCACCCAAGCTGGACATGTATAAATTTGATGGCTCTCATTCGGCCATATGGCTAGCACAAATGGAGCAATATTTCACATTGAATCACATCAGAGATGATGTGACTAAGCTAAGTGTTGGAATCCTGTACTTGGACCAAGAAAGATGACAATGGTGGCAGTGGCATCAACACTGCTATGCAAGGCCAATGAGTTGGCATATATTCTCAAAAGACCTTTTTGATCGCTTTGACCATGAATCTAACTTTTTGGGTCGTCTTACTAAGATCTGATAGACAGGCATTGTGCAAGAATATATTAAAGCCTTTGAAGCATTAGCCTTTCGCACAAGAGGTGTAGCAGATGAATTCTACTTGGAATGATTTTCAGTGGTCTCAAACAAACCATACAAGCCCACGTCTGACTACAACACCTAGTCTCATGGCTGGCAGCTTGCAAGGTAGCTCGTGAAGTAGAACGCGCATTAGCGTCCCAGTCAACTCGTCTAAATTTCATAGCCAAGGGACGCCTCACCCAGGCTCCGAGCACTACCCAAGCACTTAAGGTTCAAAAGGTGTCACCAACGGAAATGGCAGAAAGAAGAAAGCAAGGATTGTGTTACTACTGTGATGAGAAATACTGCTTGGGGGATAAATGCAAGGAACCCAAATTATTTCAAATTGATGCTACTGATCATAGTTCATCTGAGGAAGCCCTACTATTTGAGGGACCAGAGGAGGAAGATGAGGACAACCAGCCAGATAATGAGCTCCCAACTACACCTAAAGAACCAGTTATCTCACTTCATGCTTTGGAAAGAATTTGTTCTCTTCAAACTCTCAAAATTAGAGTCTCTAATTTCCAGGTCTAGTTTGCTGATGGGGGGACAATGAAATGTGAAGGTTGTTGTGAAAATGTCAAACCTCAAATGGGGGATTATCACCTGAAGACTCACATGTTTACCATCAACATGGGTGGGTGTGACAATGTCTTGGGTGCTGAATGGATCTGCACACTCGGCCCAATCACAATGGATTTCCAGGAGTTATATATGAGCTTTAAGCAGAGTAACCACACACATACCCTTTGCGGACTCTAGGCAGGTGCTCCTTCTATCATTAGCTCGCATAGGATGGAAAAATTGTTAAAAAAGGGCCACCATGGAGTTATAGCCCAATTTATTGCCATCCAGGCCTTCGAACCCACTTCTCTTCATATTCATCCTAAGATGCAACAGGTCTTAAAGAACCATCTGCACAAGCCTCATGAGCTTCGACCATCGGGAGGGGAACATGATCATAGCATTACTTTGGTCTCAAGGGCACAACCACCAAATGTGCACCCATATAGATATCCTTTCGCCCAAAAGAATGAAATTGAAAAAATCATCAAGGAACTACTAGAAGCCAGTGTCATTCGTCCTAGCATTAGTCCTTATTCATCGCTTGTGGTCATGGTGCTCAAGAAAGATGGGGAATAACGTATCTGTCCAGACTTCAGGGCTCTCAACAAGCTAATGGTCAAAGATAAATTTCCCATCCTGGTTGTTGATGATTTGCTGGATGAACTAAATGGGGCTGAATTCTTTACTAAGCTCGACCTTCGCTCGGGCTGTCACCAAATTCGCATGAAAGAAGTAGACATTCCAAAGATTGTTTTCCGAACTCATGAAGGCCATTATGAATTCCTGGTCATGCAATTTGGTCTCTGTAATGCCCCATCCACTTTTCAGAGCCTCATGAATCACCTGCTCAAACCATATCTCAGAAAATTTGTCCTTGTTTTCTTTGATGACATCCTCATCTATAGCGTCACTTGGGAAAAACATCTTCAACATGTAGATTTGCTCTTGCAACTGTTCCAGAAGCATAAATTATTTGTCAAATTGTCCAAGTGCTCTTTTGGCATGGAAGAAGTTGAGTATTTGGGCTACATTGTGGGGCGTGAAGGTGTCAGGGTGGATCCCAAAAATATTCAGGCAATGCAAGATTGGCCTCAACCAAAGAAATTGAAGAGCTTGAGAGGATTTTTGGGTCTCACCAGCTACTATCGCAAATTTGTCCGCAATTATGGTCGCATTGCTAGACCCCTCATTCACGTTCACAAGAAAAATTCATTCCTCTAGAATGATGAAGCGCAACAGGCATTTATAGCTCTCAAACATGCCATGTGTTCCACTCCCGTATTGGCACTACCTGACTTTACCAAATATTTTGTGATTGAATGTGATGCTTCAGATACGGGTATTGGGGCTGTCTTAATGCAGGAAGGTCGACCCTTGGCCTTCACTAGCCAACAACTAAGTGGGACAAATCTGGGACAATCTACCTATGAGAAGGAGATGATGGCCATCTTACATGCAGTGGATACTTGACGACCATACTTATTGGGGTAGTGTTTCCAAATCCACACAGACCATCAAAGCCTTAAATATTTTTGGGAGAAATGCCTATCCTCGCCACAACAAAATAAATGGCTAGCCAAAATGTTGGGATATGATTATGAGATAATTTACAATAAAGGGCATGAAAATGTCGTAGTGGATGCTTTATCACGCCAATTTGAGGAGGAAAGCACCTTGCTAGCAATCTCTCTTCCCATTCCAGAGTGGATTGAAGAGGCTCGCAAGGAATGGTTTTTACATCCTTTGCTCTCCCAACTAATTAATAAATTGCAGGTGGATCGAAATTCCATAGCGGGCTACTCTTGGCAGGATGAAATTCTTTGCTACAAGGACAAAGTAGTGATATAACCAACATCCACCCTCAAAAGTCGCATTTTGGCAGAGTTGCACTCATCTCCCATTGTAGACCATTCAGGCTTTCAGAAGGCTTATGCTCGCACTCGATGTTCATTCTTTTGGACATGCATGAAAAATGACATTCTTACTTTTGTAGCTGAGTGTGATGTGTGTCAGTGCCACAAAGGAGAAACAGTCAAATCCCCAGGCACATTACAACCATTGCCCATCCTTGCCTCAATCTGGACGGAGGTTTCTATGGATTTCATTACGGGTCTTCCAAAGTCAGGCAACAAGTCAGTCATCATGGTGGTTGTGGACAAACTTTCTAAGTATGCTCGTTTTTGCGCCCTACCCCACCCTTTTACACTAGCTTTGGTGGCTTAATCTTTCATGGACCAGATCTTCAAATTGCATGGCATGCCAACTTCCATTGTGTCTGATCATGACCTGATCTTCACCAGTAGCTTTTGGCAAGAACTCTTCAGGCTACAAGGTACCCAACTACAACTCAGTACTTTGTATCATCCCCAAACTGATGGTCAAATTGAAGCAGTCAACAAATGTCTGGAGACCTACCTCATCCGTTTCACTTCAGAAAAGAAACATCTATGGGTACAGTGGTTACCTCTAGCCGAATACTAAGTATCATGCCACCACCAAAATGACTCCATATGAAGCAGTTTATGGTCAAATCCCTCCTTCACCTACTTCTTATATCCAGGGATGTTCGAAGGTACAAGCAGTGGATCAACTCCTACAAAACCATGCAACCATGCTGGCCCACGTCAAAGAGAATCTCCATCAAGCTCAAAATCACATGAAGCAACAGGCAGACCAACATCGTTTAGAGTGCAAATTTCAAGAAGGGGATAAGGTATTCTTGAGGCTGCAACCATATAAGCAAACATCACTCAAAGACAAGGGTTGTCAGAAATTATCTCCAAAATTCTACAGACTGTATCAAATACTTCAGCGCATTGTAGAAGTAGCCTACAAGCTAGCCTTGCCACCCACTACAAAAATCCATCCTGTCTTCCATGTCTCATGCCTCATGAAAGTGGTTAGGAACCATTGCAGAATTCAAACCAATCTACCTGAATTGGATGAAGAAGGTTCAATCTGGCTCCAACCTGAACAGGTTCTTAACATGCGAGAACGGAACCTGCGCAACCACACGATCAAGGAAGTCCTCGTCAAGTGGAAAGACACCTCTCCAGAAGATGTGACCTAGGAACTAGCCACTGTTCTTCAGCAGTTTCCGCAGCTTCAACCTTGAGGACAAGGCTATTTTTATGGGGGAGGGCATGCTAGGGTCCAACCCTAACCCCCTTATTTATGTAATAGTGTCGAGTCATAGTTATATTTAGTTAAAGAGTCAATAAAGCCCATATTAATAATTGTAAGTGGTTGACCCGCATTTAAAGAAGGGACCACACTTAGTTATAAATGGGCCATGGTATTAGATAGATGGTATTAATAAGAACCATGGTACTGACCCATGGTATTGCATGTATGAATCCTATATAAAGGATAGAGACTCCCCTTGAGGAGCATCGTGTCTTATTTTGTAATTGAGCCCAACTCTATTGGAGGTAGCCCCCTTGAAGAGGCAAGTGAACATTGCTTTCCTTTCTGAATAATAAACTACATGTTGTTATTTCTTATTGTTTTGTGTTCTGGGTATATTTCTTCGCATATTTGGTATTCTGGTATCTTCTCGCAAGTCAAGAGCATAACACCATAGCCTGCATCAGATTCTTGGGATGAAGACACTAGAGGAGGCTTATTCCGGTAAGATACCAGATGTTGGTCATTTCAGGATTTTTGGGTCATCAATATCTTTCCATGTGACCAAAGATGCACGAAAGAAGCTTGAGCCAACAACATAGCTAGGGATATTTGTGGAGTACACTGATACACCTCATAACTATCGGGTGTACTTATCGACTAATAGGATGACAATGGTTCGTAGGGATGTCAGATTTGATGAGGAGAAAGTCATGCGAGTTTCCCTTGAGAGGGAGCTTGAGCTACATGCGATGTAGGAGCTTTTAGCTCCTAAGGTTGAGGAGCCTTAGATTGATGTGGAGCAGCCACATGTAGAGGATCTAGGGGTGGAGACATCCACTCAGGTAGAGTCTTCCAGAGATGGGAGAAAGCGCATCAGAGAGGCTGACAGGCTATTGCATGATGCGCGGGAGAATGTAGGAGTACCCACATCTTAGCACAGGCAGAGGAGGTCACCTGAGAGGTACACTAGATACATGGATCTTATGAGCGGATGTGTTGAGACAAATCCGTCTTCCTTTGAGGAGGTAGTGCAACAACCGGTTTGGGTTTGATGCCATGGTGGAGGATTATGACTCCATAGTTTGTAACAATGTTTGGGATGTGGTCCCGAGATCGAAGGACAAGTCAGTGGTGAGCACCTGATGGATTTACAAGGTAAAGCAACTACAAATGGTAGTGTGGAGAAGCATAAGGCCAGGTTTGTCGCCCGTGGTTTTTCACAGGTAGAGGGGATTGACTATGATGATACCTTTGCTCCTGTTGCAAGGTACTCATCGATCAGATTTATATTGGTACTAGTAGCGTAGATGGGTTGGAAGTTACATCAGATGGATGTAAAGACAACCTTCCTTAATGGCACGATTGAGGAAGAGGTGTACATATAGAAGCCTGAAGGTTTTGAGACCTTCGACCGTGAGCCACATGTGTGCCGGCTCAAGAGGGCGTTGTATAGGCTGAAGCAAGCACCCCGTTCTTGGTGCACCAAGATCGATAACTACTTCACCGGGTTGGGCTTCACCAAGAGTGAAGTGGATGCGAATCTGTACCACATAGTGGTGGAAGGTAAATTGTTGATCATTGTGTTATATGTCGACGATTTGATTTTGACAGGTGATGATCAACTGATCAAGTCTTTCAAGGAGGACCTTGCAAGAGAGTTTGAGATGGACATGGGGCTTATGCATTTCTTTCTAGGCATGGAAGTATGGTAGGGTGATGGGGAACTGTTTGTGTCTCAGGGAAAATATGCCAACGAGATACTTAGGAGTTTCTGCATGGAGAGCAACAAAACCATGGAAACTCCTTTAACAAGTAACTGGAAGGAGGAGGATTCTACTTCAGGGGAAGTAATGGAAGCTACTATTTACAAGTCGCTTGTGGGTTCACTCATGTATTTGATGAACACACAATCGAATATGTGCTATGAAGTTAACCAACTTAGTCAAGCGATGGTTAGGCCTACCAAGCTGTATTGGAAGGCCAAAAAGAATGTGTTGAGATACCTCAAGGGCACTACTTAGTATGGATTGTGGTACAAACAAACAGAGGGGGTGAAGATTCAAGGCTTCACTGATGCAGATTGGGCAGGGAGTCCATCCAAAAAGAGCACATCAAGAGGGACCTTCCATATTGGGTCAACAGTAGTTTCTTGGTATAGCAAGAAATAGAGATCAGTTGCACTCAGTTTGGCAGAGGCAGAGTACATGGATGCAAGTCAGGCAACATGTGAGGCCATCTGAATGAGGAAGATTCTAGTTGATTTGTTTGGTCAGTAGATTGATCCAACTGTGGTTTACAATGATAATGAAAGCTGTATCAAACTCTCTGAAAAACTAGTTTTTCATGATTAGTCCAAGCATATTGATATCCGATATCATCATTTCAAGATTGTGTATTGAGGCAGATTATGTTGTTGGAGTACATTCCGACAAAGGAGCAAGATGCTGACATTTTGACAAAGGCATTGTTAAGATGTAAATTTGACAGCTTCATAGAGACAGGATTGAGGTAGTCGATAATCCATTTCTTGTGATTCATTTCACTAGTTTCAATCCCACTTCTTCACAGAGTGTCTCCGTTCGACAGCCAGAATGCCCCCTAAATCAAAGGAATAAGATAAAATCTATCTCACCCGTTTCTCATCTCATTTCCACTTGTGAGTGAGTGATGCTTTTCTTACTGAGACGCAATGAATTGAATTCGATCAATAAGGTCGCTTCTCTCGTTATTGAATACATAATTTTTCATACAGAACTTCACATTGAAGTAAGGATCATAAACTACAGAAGTTCCCTGTGAGCATCACCTGATGCAATGAGTGCTAAGTGAACTATTCAAATCATGAGAAATTAGTCAGTTAAGACTACCTCTCATGGAAATGGTCATACATGAATGACTTACTTAACGCAGTTGAATCCCAAAATGATATCTAACTTGTAAATAGTTAATTAAGTTTAATTGACTTAATTAGCTTAGGAATTTCGAGTTGGAAGTATTTCTGTAGTCATGTATATGTTCTCCATAAATTTTAGAGGTCCAGATTGAATTTATTTGAGCTGTAATTAGATAACTCAGTTTGAATAAATTATAGACAATTAAAGTAGTTCTAACTGTTTGTGGAACTAGTAGATGTCTAATAATGAGTTGGTGCCCTGGTGCATCCTTAGTGCTACTCCAACTAACTGAAGATTCCCTCATGAGAAACTCATGAATGATAGTTCAGAGAAAGACCCATTTGAGACTAGAGTCTAGGGACAATGTACTATCAGTTGTAGAATGATCTGAGTTGTACATATCATACATGCAATCAGAGAGGACCTAGATTTGGATTGCATAGTTATGGAAAAAGGAATTCCCAATTAAATATGGACTATTCCTCTTAGGGAATTGCACAAAGAAATAGGGGCTCAACAGGCAACAAAAATTGGCTAAGTGTTGCTCAGTGTGGGCTTGTGAGGCAGAGAGTTGATCATACTTGTGCATGAATTGTCCTTGTGATAAAAAGCTTTGTATTATCACTCAAATTTCTGATTAATGCAATAGATAGTTGAGGTTTTGAGTAGTGTCTTTCCCCAGAGAAACAATTGTGTTATGTGTCTTTGATTATCTTCCTCTTGTCGATTATTGTTTTTGTCGATCATTGATTTCCATTGTTTAAAGAATAGAGTAGATTTTTGTCTTGTGTTTTAGTACATTACATGAGCTATGAATCTACAAGAAAATCTACATTTTCTTGGTAGAAAGAGCCCTAATTTGGTTATGCAATAAGTGAGAAGGGAAGTAAACCCATGCAAATCATATGTGTGTAAAACCTAAGTGAGAATCAGGTGTGAGGTAATACACTTGGGTGGGCTTGTTTATAAGCATATTTGGGTATGCAAAGCGTACCTAAAGGTGACATTGAGTACCTTTTATAATGCATGGTAATGGCTTGAATGATGATGTGAGTACGGATCAGGAGGTAACACTGTTTCCAACAAGGTCAAGTTTGTAACACACCCCCTTGTAATCCTCTCCAAAAGAACAGTTAAACATAGGTGGTTACTATGCTGACCCAAGCTTCAAGGTTATGTTATGGAAATGGGGTCTAAAGTTTTCAATATTTGCAACTAACTTAAACTTTAGTTAGACATCAACATTACATTCGTCTTGTCAAAACAATTCTGGTGATATAAAATTTTACTTCAATCCGACCTTTGGATCAAAGAATGTGGCCAATTGAATTATTGACGATCCAAGAGGTGGCAGGACATCAAATCACCACGTAGCACCCATGTGGCTACCTAGATAACCTCCCAATGCCACTTGGCCATGATGTATTAGCTATCGACCTATTCATGGGTTGGGTTCCACAACTCTCGTGCTATGCATTAATATGAAAATTATATGCATATAGATACATATATTATCAACCAAACTCGACGAGTCGTCATTTTTTGCCAAATTTTTTGTTACATGACCCTTAACATCTATGCATTCATGAGTTTCTCTGGGTCAACATCCTAGGCTAACCTGTTTGTAGTCATCTAACAAATTGCTTATTGATGGAGACATTTCTTGTCTCATGGGATCTGTCACTTGACCCTTTCCTCTTTTGTACAATTATGAAGGCTCTGGGGTCAGGATTTTAGGCTAACTTGTAAGGTGGGTTTGCCTTACACTAATGACTAAACTGTCAGGCTCGCATATCTGCCACAACAGCTTGGGCTAATGTCAATCTGCTTCCCTTTGAGTGCAAGACCTTTAAACCATCTGGGAGTCCTCCTATCAAGATTACATGTAATGGGATCCACAACTGACCACTACACGACCTCCACTCCATTTCGACCTGTTCCACACTGCCAGCCCTACCACATTAGCCCAATCCTCATAAGCTCAGGCACTTCCGGGATGCCACTTCTCTGGGTTTATGTCATTCTGGTTCCATTTGAGTCGTCAATCTCCCCACTCAATCTTGGCCATTCGTAGATTGACATCCACACTTGATTAAGTGTCTGGTCATGAGGGAAGAAGGGAGGGAGCTAATTCTTGATAAGGCACCACTTATAAATTCCCACACTTGGTTTTTCATTTTAATGAAGAGTATACGAGTTACAATTAGGATAATGAAACCCTCATACATGCACGACTGCATATACTTGATTTGGGGCACAATGGTTCTGCCTGATACGTCGTTAGCATAAGCCACTTCAGGCCAATTATGAAGAGCTCATCCATGGCTTGGCCATGGTGGTTCTATAAGAGCTTTGACCTACAATAGAGTCTAAATCTTGCCCTTATTATTTTATGAAGCACACACATGTGATATCCCTCCTGAGCTTACCACAAAGATACCATTTCAAGGTTTTTGGTGGATGCAAGGCACATATCAAAAAGTTGTCCATTCAGCTTTTCAGAGATCTGCAGTTTTGTTGACTGAGCTGGACCCACCATCATTCAACGGATCAGCTTGGTATGAAATCCCAACTAGATCTCACACTGTTTGGTGTGGGAGTCCCATATGGTTTGATGGCCTGGTTGCCATTGTCTTAAGGATTTGCCTTAAGTCTTGCTTGTCAGCACAGGAGAGTGGTTTGATTTGTCTTCGAGAAGTGAGGTTCATGTGCCCGTGATTGTAAGTGTACTTGTGTAAATGGTTCTTTCACTATGAGGGGAATAAGGTGAAGGCGAGTTCTAGGTTGAAAGGGATCAATCCCAACTTGGCTAGGAAGACACAAACAAAGGACTTACATAGCTTTCAGCGGAGCAGTCCATACGGATGTGGCAGTCACAACATACAAGGTAAGATAACACGTACAACACTCCTGGATTAGTCTGAATGAGTGCAGCGATTGTTACAACAAGGTTCATGTGAAGGGTCTGTCTGATGTCCAACAGAGCAGTCGACATGGACGGGACAACATTAGCAGCGTATACAACAAATTTCCATTAATAGATTATGCATTACAACAAATGAATCAGTTCAGATGTAGAACATGGGTTAAAGCAACATGCATTACAAGTGTTAAAGATCAGTCTTACAACAAATACAATACATGTGTGAAAACGTGCTGGCCTGTTAACAAGATTCTGAATTAAACGAATGTTCTAAGACACATCATTACACCATACATCACTAACCCCGTCAGTGAGGCGTTGGAGCCACTACTGAATCCTCAAAGAAAATATTACAGACTCTCTTGGATATGTGGGAGGAGTTGAGGTGAAAAGTCCTTTCATGTACAAATGAGGGGGGTATTTATAACCAAGGGTGAAACTGACCCTTGTGGTTGTTCGACTACCCTCATGACTGTTTGACTTCCATGACTTTCTGACTTACATGACTCTATGTTCAACAAGTGGGTCTCTTGGACTTCCACTTTAGATCACATTTATTGACAATAAGCCCATAGTGGAGATGTGGGCAACATGACTCATGACTTGAATCGACATGACTTGACATGACAATGCTAGTACATTCATGCTACTGCTAGAGTGCATGTCGAGCTAGAGTGCTGTTGATTGATGGATGTCTTCATGGTGTGTCATAGCTTCACCTCCACATGGCGAAGTGCAAGGAGTCTTCGATGGTCCTTGGTTCACTTGATGAAGCTTTAGCATGTTGTTCCTTGTTTTCATGTTGGAAGGCTTGACAGGCTCACTTGTTCACGAAGGTGTATGTTCGTCACGTTCGTCCACTTCGCATGCTTTGTTCGTTCACCCATTGTTGAACCTGCCCAAATGCATGTGCTCCCTTTGTTCATCATGTTCTTTGTCTTGACATGTTTGTTGGTGTACCTGTACCTGCAGTCACTCATGACGAGATGACATCAAATCCAAAACCTCCTAGTGTACCATGACACATGATCATTCAAACGTAGGTGATCGAGAGAGGTAGTAGGGCTGTGATGCAGGATGATGGCTCTGGGAAACTACTGATGAAAACTGCACAAGAGTCACTGAGGGATGGAGACAGACAATCTGAGTCAACAATGACTATCTGCAAGGCCTGGCTCGGCTGGGAGGCAAAATTGCGCAAATTTTGGGAGGGACAGTTCAGGCTGTAGGAGGGCAAGGAAGGCATGCTCTACGCATTTTCCAGAATGAACAAACAGCAGGGGCTGGACAATCAAATTTGTGCAATTTTCTAGAGGAACGGGTCAGGCTACATGAAGATTCAGCAGGCATGGATTGCATAATTTTTCTGGGGAACTACCTAGGAGACTGGCAAGTAGAACTGCACAATTCCTAGAGGGACTACCAGTTGGCTGCTAGGGTCACTGGTAGTGAGAACTGCGTAATTCCCAGAGGGAATTTCAAGTTGGCTGTTGGGGTCACTGGCAGCCATAACTGCACAATTCCCAAAGGGAATTTCCAGTTGGCTGCTGGGTTATTGGCAACAGAAACTGTGCAATTCCTAGAGGGAACAAGTAGTCTGCTGCTAGATGGGAAAACTGCACTAAGGCCAGAAGGATGACCTGCTAATCATCTCTTTGTAATTTTTGAGCTGAGCTGACTAATGGGAAACGGGAGGCCTGCTCATGAGCATTGCACAATTTCTAAGATGATAGATGGTCGACTATCCGGGTGGCCAGCATGAGTGTTGCTTGAGTTGCTTGCGGGAAGCATTGCTTGAAAGAACTAGCTTGGTGCTTCTGCGCTGTTCTGGTTGACAGTTGATCAAGTCGAAAGTAGGGTGATGGTTCGACCGTCAGTGGGGAGACTGCTCATTAGAACTTCAGCAAAAATGACTAAGTGTGTGAACAATAGAAACATGCATAGGTGATCATACGAACACACACTCACATGACTTGACGAAGAAATGACTGAACCATCCACACACACATGTTCAACATGACTGATCAGCGATGCAAGCGACAAGCGCGACACTCGTGATTAATCGTTCATGATCAAGACGACACTTGCATGAAAATGAATGTGACTCCATGTGTGAGTGTGACAGATGCCTTCATGGCGAACACAACAAACACATACAAAGCAAAGGCTTCGAGCATAACAAGAACATGATTGCAAGCATGACTTAGACATCAACATGAGGAGACTTGAGTGCAATAAACAAGCAAGGCGAATGTAAAGACTCACACGAGCTCACGGAGTGAACCTGAGCGTGTGGAGTCATCAAGTGAAACTCTTTAAGGGAGGCTTTGAAATTGGTGCAGACCAAAATTTGGGAGGGTGGTTGTAGCCGCTACAACACTTGGCGACACACTGGTAGAACTCCAACTTCTTTGCTTCAATTCATTGCTAGCACAAGGCCTTGGTATTTCGGGGAGTATTGAATCACTGTGCAGGTTACTTCAGTTTCCCCACTTAACCCATGGATGTACATGGTTCACTCTTTGCCGAATTAGTCAAAAACAATCAAAAGTTCATCTTAGATCTTAGTGTTTCGAATTCAGGAAGGGTAATTTAGCTCGCAAGTTGAAGATTTTCAGAGTATAAGTTTTCATATTTGGTGTTGCTCTGCTGCCAGTAGGCCTGGATAGTAACACGATGTATTCACGCAGGAACACATACATTTATCCATTTCCAGCTAGCCCGATCAGTACCTCAGTGGAGTTTCATGCTTCACCTCTCTGCGCAGGAAGCCTTCCTCTTCTTTCGCCTTTGTATTTTTTAAGAGAACTGTGCATAGGCACTTATTTATTTTTGGGGAGGAAGAGGGATCCCAACTTATTGAGAGAAGAAGAGGTTGTTCCTTCAGAGAAGCATATAAGTCCTCTATCATAGGTTTGCTTGTTTAGATTTTTCCCCTTCTTTGTTTCTACTAATTGGATTTGCTTCAACACATAGAACAGAAGGCTGAGTATAGGCATGGGGCTTCCCAGTGTGGACACAGGTTCATGGTTGGACCAAAGCTTCCCTTATAGATGGTTCGTATTTTTCGTCGAGACTTCATTGGCCGAAGGTTGTAACCAAGCACATATAAAATGGACACAAGACTGGCCAAGTGCTGCAGTGTCACAATTCTCTTCAAATTTCAGCCGCATACTCTATTCAAAAGCCATAACGTAGTGGTTAGAAACACTTATTTCTAGAAACAAAAATAGTAAATTATCAAACAAACAAAATGAACGTGAAAAAAATTAGCAAGTATAATAAAACAAAGCGAAAGCAAAGATAATAATCAAAACGAACCAAATGAAACAAAAAACAACAAGCAGGCTATATACATGGCACGAACGTGGCCCGACCTACTGAAACTAATGTTTGGGGACTTTGCCATTGACAAGAAGATTATCAATCCTCATGTCAAGTGATTGCAAATGATACCTGTGCGAGCCAAGTTTCTCGTGGACCAGTGCCGGTCCACCAGGCTCTACTACTGGAACCTAGTGGCATTCTAGAAAACCTTTAAGTGAAAACAACACCACTGTCTTAGGTACTGTGTGCAACATGGGCTCGGCTGATGGCACTGCGTAATTGTTTTTACTCCAAGAAGGGTTCAAGTTTTTGAAGTCAATGCGTAAGCGAATCTTCCCAGATTTCTTATGTGGAGGATTTAAATCAGAAAACCAAGTGTGATGCTGAACTTTGTAAGCAATCCAAACACTTAAAATGTTAGTCAATCTATTCGGTGAAAGGAGTACAAACAACATGTATGTGTTACATGTTCTTTGCTGTAATGGCTTTTCTCCTCTACCTAGAACCTCATGTTGGATTGTTCACTTGTAGTGGGTAATCAGGTCATCATCTACTCGTGTAGGCCCATCCTAGTACTATTCGATCAAGCGGTCAATGATTGGTCACTGCTGCAGTGTGTAACTTGTATCGAGATTAGCCATCTTCGGATCGTGGTGGATTCCCAAGTTGCTCTATTCGTTCATAGTGTTGGTCCTTTGTGTGTTCAACGTGAGTGCTTTAGCATCATTGTTTCTGACTCCAAACTTCAAAAAACTTAAAATCATGCATTTTTTAGTGTTTTGGATGACTGAGATGCACTCGGTCCTTGAGTCATCATGTGTTCTTGATTTATCAAGACTCATGGTCCACAATTTTTTTGTTCATGGACCATTTAGCGTGCTGGTACTGCTGCTATTGCTGCTACTACCACTGTTGCTACTACTGCTACTAACAAAAAAAAATTGTACAAGTTTCATTATCATCAGTTGGGCAAGGAAGGAGTCCCAACTGCTTGTTTGATGATGTTGAAGTAGGCCGTGCAGGATAACACTCCAATATCTTTTCCAGGAGTTAGTTACCAAACATGAGTTCTGCGAAGGCCAATGGTTCATTCTCGCCGTCAAGGGGAGTGACATTGTGTTTCATATACCTCTCGGATAACACCTGGATCTGGTTGCATATGCCCTTGTATGGAAGCCACAAGTGAGACCAGTCTGTAGCAAAGTATCCATCTAGCTTGCTGAACTAGTCTCTGTTGAGCAGTAAACAATATGCTTTCGGTATGTCCACAACAACTATGTTGATGCACTCTTCGACTCGAATGTCATGGGATAAACGGATGATCACGTCTTGTAGTTCATTGATGACTAGCACTGATGTTCTATCAAGTTGGATGATTTTCGCAGATGTTTTGCTCCATCGTGCATTGGTCTTCTTAGCAATGGAGAGTGGCAAGATATTGGCTACTGTGCTAGAATTAACCAAACAATTGTGGACATTGTAGTGGAAAACTTCGAATGAAAGCAGGAATGGGGGGGAACCTGAGTTTGCTTCTTCCATCCAGAGTGTATTGAGCATAGTGGATAGTGATCCAGGAGGTGTGCATGCTTCCTTGCTGGTAGAGGTCCCGCTGTCTGTTTCTGTTTGTCCCAATGTGCATAGTAGGATATCTCACTAACTCTGGACTTTGGCTAACTAGAATAAACTGATGTTCACTCGAGTTCTCTTCATGTCATTGACTATGTTGTACTCTCGAGGTGGTAGACTCACTGAAGTGTCCGGGGTGGAATAGATGCTCGTGCTGTTTGGTAGATTGTTCTGCAACTTGCTGCTGACAGATGTGTCTTTATTTTCCGCTGTCTTTCGAACTTGCTTTGTGTTTGTTGCTTTGAGGCAGCTAGTGCGTCAACCTTCTTTATCAACTGTCTTACTTTCTCTTGCATCTCCTTCAGTGTAGGGGGAGCCTCTTTACTCCTAAGATTGTAACAATCATTTTGCTTTGGGGGCTGCTTCTCGATGTTCATCTTTGAGACTATTTGCGAGCACTAATATGCGTTCACCACATGTCCCGAATGTGGTGCTTCATCAGGTGAAACCTCTTCATTATCATCAGTGTATTCTGGCTACTCCTGTATGTTGCCATCTGCATCAAGTGTATGAGTATAGATAGAGGTAACAACTTGCTTCCAATCTGAACAAGAGTTCTCAGGGTGAAATTCTTCATGGAAGGAACAATACTTAGGATCAACACCTTGATCGAGTTGGAACATAGGCTTCTACGCAAATTTGGAACCGAACCAACTATTGCTTGATGAGCTGGTTGATGAACTGCTTGCCTGTCTCTGTTTGGGCGGATGACTACTCATGAATGTGTCCGTCTTTCGTTGCTTGAGTTCGGACATTTCGGTGGTCAAGTTCTTGACAAGGTGAGTGAGGGTCTCAATATCAGTTGCTTCCTTGTCTTTTCCCTTGCTCACTGTTGCTTGGGTCTTTCTACTTGCTTCCTTAGAGTCTTTCATTGTTTCGTCATCCTTGATGCGTCTAATGGTGCACAAGTCCTTCTCAATAGCAATAGCCTCTTTGCATCTTTCTAACGGTGTTGGATTTACAACTTGCTTGATGAACTGTGCAATGGTGGTTGGTAGTGCAAATGTGTAATAGTAGACAATGATGAAGTCATGAGGTTTGTTGTCTGCTGCAAACTTGTTCAAGATATGCGTAAACCTTTGATTGAAGTCTTTCAATTTCTCTTTTCCCTCCATCTTGAGGCTTTCCAATTCTTTGAGTAGCATGGTTGGGGTCTTGTCATCAACAAAATTTTCAAGGAACATACGTTTGAAAGAACCCTAATTCTGTATGGAGTTGGGTGGAAGGTTGTGATACCAAGTAGCTTCTCGGCTGTCCAAGGTACACAAAAACAATCTACATGCTATGTCATCATAACTTACCTAAAGGGTCTGCAGCTGTAGGTAGAAGTTGTCGAAGTGGTCTTCTGCCTTCATCGCACTGTCAGGGTTAAACTTGATGTTCATTCTCTCCGCTCGCTTCGACATCTTGTGTAGAACATTCGGGAGAGTCAATGGTCCCTAAGTCATCCATTAAATATTTGGGTCAACCATCTCTTCGTTTTCTTCCTCCTTGTATGAATCTGATGGTTCTGGATCTAAATCTGTTGGTTCGTCTCCTCCTCCACCTTCTCCGCTGCCTTCTCGTGTGCCTCCTATAGCGGAGATTGATCCCAAGACCACAAGAGTGCCTTGTTCGTCTTTAAAGAAGATTGGAGGTTCCTCTCCATCTTCAATAGCTTCTTCCAAACCTTCAAGAGTAGCAAGGACTACTTCTTCCACCGATGATACAACAACCCCCGTGGGAGTGGCTTTTGGCTTCTTAGATGCATTTGGAAGATACTGTATGCCTGGGATCAGTCCGACTAGTTTCGCGAACTGGCAAGTGATGGGATAGACAAAGCGAAGGTGTTGATATGAAATCTCGTGTTCAATTCTAGGAGGTGAGTAGTAACCAACTACTGAGTCGTGAGAGATGGAGTTCGAGTTACTACCTTGACCAAATGGTTGATGAGTGAGTGTGAGGGTGTTATGAAACCAACTCACAAAAAGATAGAAAAGATAGATCAACGCCTTAGAATTCAGCCTCTTCGGGGGGGAACCTCCTTTACATTACACAAATGAACGATTCTTGGATGATACAAATGACAAGACCTCCTTTCTATATATAGGAGTCTAAGGGGTCATAATATAATCATAGCCGACATAACAATAATAATATAAGGGCACAATAATAACAATAGTGGGCTCCTATGGGGCACAATAGAGACAATATCGGGACTACATGGGTAAAACAATATAATAAGGGGGTTGTTATAATAACAATAAGGGGTTAGACTAGTAGTATAGGGGCCTAACATGCCCCTTTCCTTCAAAAAGTGTTGTCCTCAACGTTTGAGCAGTTCTTGATGCTTCTGTATAAAATTCTTGTCCTTCCATGTGGAATCTTCAGTAGGTAAGTTCTTCCACTTGATGAAATACTTTGAAATTGATCGATTTCGTAGCTGTCGAGTTTTTGTTTCTATTACTGCTCCAGGTTCTAATATGATTTTTCCTTCCTCTTCAAGTTCTGTCAATATTGTTTGAATTTGGATCTTTTGCAAATTTTGAATGAGTGGCCACACTTCTTCATCCTTCTTCCATTCATCCCTTACTTTGCTTATCCAATCTGGTTGGATAATAGAAATAGCACAAAACAATTCTTTGACATCCTCATCCTTTCTTGAGAGTGCATTTGCAACAAAATTTTTCTTCCCTTTTCTATAGATGATGTCAAATTCATAACCCAACATATTTGTGACCCATTTTTCTATTCTTCTAAAGATAATAGTTGTTCTAAAAAGTATTTAAGACTATCATGATCCATTTTTACCTTGAAGTGTCTTTCCATTCAGTAAGGTCGCCATTTCTTAAGTGCATTTAGTATTGTCATTGTTTCCTTTTCATAAATAGCTTGTTTGAGATGTAGCAGTAAAAATACCCAATGCTTTACAAGATATGGCCGGATTCATTTCTTGATGCTCGATGTGATCTTTCTCTTCTTGAACATTTTTTTCTTGATATGTCCTTCTATTTGGATAGTTTGAGGAGTGGTAATTCTGGCCAATGCATTACAAGATATGGTTGGATTCATTTATTCTTTCTTGATGTGATATTTCACTTCTTGAACCTTTTTCTTCTTGATATGTCCTTCTATATTGAGAGTTTGAGGAGTGGTAATTCTTGCCAATGCTTTACAAGATATGGTCGGATTCAATTCTTCTTTCTCTGGGGTTAGTTCCAGGCACATATCCTCCTCATTTGATGTTTCTTTATCCTTTTCTTCCTCCTCTTCGTACTCTATCTAAAATAATTTCTTCTCAGCACACTTATGACCTTTAGTGCATTTTCTATCACAATTGTAACAAAGCCCTTTTTTTTCTTTTTTCTTCCAATTGTTGTGGTGTAACCCTTGTAGGTAGTGGAAGGCTAACAGAAACAACACTTCCATAATTATAGTTGTGAGGGGTAGGCTTCCTTGTTGCCATAATTTTACTTTCCACTTTGTACCAAATCCCTTTTTCTCTTTCCAATTATTGTGGTGTTGCTCTAAAGAAGGTGTTTCTCTTTGTATCCTCATAATGTGCTATCATTTCCTCCGTGAAAATTGACCACATAACAAGTTGTTTACGAGAACAAATCCCTTTATACCATAAAAATTGATCCGGTTCTAAATATGAAGATGAAATACATACCTTTTGTAATAGTGGTACACCATGTAGATCAAAATATTGCTCCATCTAAAGTATCCAATTTACTAGATCCTTGCCACCAAACTTCCTTATATCGCCTTTTCTTGATTTTAGGAGCTCAATCTTGCAATGACTGTAACTTTGCATTTTTGGATCTTCCAGTTCTAAAATTGCGATCTTCAGTAGCTCACTGCATCCTCTTTCCAATGCCACCAGTCTGATCGAATTTAGATTCTCTAAGAAAGAGTTATGCACAATCTCCCAAGATGACCGGATTATTTACCTTTTCAAAAGAGAAGACTTGTATGAAGTGCCACGTGTCACTTTTTTGACCTTAGGATTTGAAAAATATACACAGGAAACTAAAGTCTATCCTCTTTCTGTAACTTCTGACGAAATTTTAATATGATGCTCAAAACAAAAGTTATGACTATTTTCCCACGGTGACCTATTTGGAATGTAATTCCGGGGTCTGCAAAAACCCTAACTTCCTCAGACTATATCTCCGAAAATATAGTGAGACAAGATCTGAAATTCAGAGCCGAGATTCAAAATGATTTCTTCTCAAATGGGTTTTTGTTTTAGCTTCTGAAACTTCGTAGTGAAAGAGTTATAGCAAAAATACCACGATGACCTGTTTTATATTAAATTCTGGAGCTTGCAAAAACCCTACCTTCCGTAGATCCTATCTCCGAAACTATAGTGAGACAAGCTCTGAAATTCGGACTTGAGGTTCAACACGATTTCCTCTCAAATGGGTTATTGTAGCTTCTGAAATGTCGCAGAACAAAAGTTATAGCGCAAATGGCACGATGACTTGTTTGGAGTAGCGAAACCCTAGAATTCAAAGCTCTGATACCAAATGTTTTGAAACCAACTCACAAAAAGATAGAAAAGATAGATCAATGCCTTAGAATTCAGCCTCTTCGAGGGGGCAACCTCCTTTACATTACACAAATGAACGATTCTTGGATGATACAAATGACAAGACCTCCTTTCTATATATAGGAGTCTAAGGGGTCATAATATAATTAGAGGCCGACATAACAATAATAATGTAAGGGCACAATAATAACAATAGTGGGCTTCTATGGGGCACAATAGTAACAATATCGGGACTACATGGGTAAAAAAATATAATAACGGGTTTGTACTAATAACAATAAGGGGTTAGACTAGTAGTATAGGGGCCTAACAAAGGGGAATTTCAGCCATGTACAATTGGCTGCCCTCCTTCTAGTGCTAGAAATGTTGACGGTGCTGGACCCACCAACATTCAAGGGATCATCCCAATATGAAGTCCCAACTAGACCACACATCGTTTGTTGTGGGAGTCCCATCTGGTTTGATGGTCCTGTTGCCATTGTCTTAAGGATTTGCCTTAAATCTTGCTTGTCAGCATAGGAGAGTGGTTCGCTTTGTCTTCGAGAAGTGAGCTTCGCGTGCTTGGTGAGTGTAAGTGTACTTGTGTCAATGGTTATTTCACTATGAGGGGAAGAAGGTGAAAGTGAGTTCCAGGTTGAAAGGGATTAGTCCCAACTTGGCTAGGAACACACAACACAAAGGACACACACAACTTTGGGTGGAGTAGTCCACTCAGATGCGGCAGTCACAACATACAAAGTAAGATAACACATACAACACTCATGGATCAGTTCGAATGGGTGAAATGGTTGTTACAACAAGGTTCATGTGAAGGGTCTGTCTGATGTCCAGCAGAGCAGTCAACAAGGACGGGACAACATTAGCAGCATATACAACACATTTCCATTAATAGATTATGCATTACAACAAATGAATCAGTTCAGATGTAGAACACGGGTTAAAGCAACATGCATTACTAGTGTTAAAGATTAGTCTTACAACAAATACAATACATGTGTGAAAACGTGATGGCCTATTAACAAGGTTCTGAATTAAGGGAATGTTCCAAGACACATCGTTACACCATACATCACTAACCCCATCAACAGAGTGTTGGAGCCACTACTTACTCCTCAAAGAAAATATTACAAACTCTCTTGGCTATGTGGGAGGAGCTGAGGTGAAAATTCCTTTCATGTACAAATGAGGGGGGTATTTATAGCCAAGGGTAAAACTAACCCTTGTGGCTATTTGAATACCCTCATGAATTTCCAACTTACATGACTCTATGTTCAACAAGTGGGTCTCTTGGACTTCCACGTTACATCACATTGATTGACAACAAGCCCATAGTGGAGATGTGGGCAACATGACTCATGACTTGACTCGATATGACTTGACATGACAATGATGGTACATTCGTGCTGCTGCTAGATTGCATCTCGAGCTAGAGTGCTGTTGAGTGATGAATGTCTTTATGGTGTATCATAGCTTCACCTCCAGATGGCGAAGTGTGTGGAGTATTCAATGGTCCTTGGTTCACTTGATGAAGCTTTATTATGTTGTTCCTTCCTTTCATGCTGGAAGGCTTGACAGGCTCACTTGTTCGTGAAAGTGCATGTTTGTTGTGTTCATCCGCTTCGCATGCGTCTTTTGTTCGTCTGTTGGTGAACCTGTCCAACTGCATGTGCTCCCTTTGTTCATCCCATTCGTCGTGTTGACATGTTTGTTGGTGTACCTATACCTGTAGTCACTCATGACGAGATGACATCAAATCCAAAACCTCCTATTCTACCATGACACATGATCATTCAAATGCAGGTGACCAGGAGAGGAAGCATGGCTGTGATGCAGGATGATGGCTCCGAGCAACTACTGATGAAAACTTTGCAAGGGTCACTGAGGGATGGAGACAGACAATCTGAGTCGACAATGATTGTCTGCAAGGTCTGGCTTGGCTGGGAGACAAAATTGCGCAAATTTTTGGAGGGATAGTCTGGGCTGCAGGAGGGAAGGGACAACATGCTCTGTTCATTTTGCGGAACGAACAATCTGTAGGGGCTGGAAAACCGAATATGTATAATTTTCCAGAGGAACGAGATGGGCTACATGAAGGGTCAACAGGCAAGGATTGCTAAATTTTTCTGGGGAACTGCCTGGGAGACTCGTAGCCAGAGCTGCGCAATTCCCAGAGGGAACTACTAGTTGGCTGCTGGGGTCACTAGAAGCCAGAACAATGCAATTCCAAGAGGGAACTTCCAATTGGCTGCTGGGTTACTAGCAAGAGAAACTGCATAATTCCTGGAGGGAACAGGTAGTTTGCTGTTGACTAGGAAAATTACACTAAGGCTGGAAGGACGACCTACTAATCATATCTGCGTAATTTCTGAGCTGAGCTAACTAATGGACAGCGAGAGGCCTACTCATGAACATTGTGTAATTTCTGAGATGAACAACCGGTCAACTATCCAGGTGGCCATCATGAGTGTTGCTTGCAGGCAGCTGCTTGAAAGAACTAGATTGGTGATTCTGCGTTGTTCTGGTTGACAGTCGATCAAGTCGAAAGTAGGGTGTTGGTCCAGCTGTTAGTGACAAGTCTGGTCGTTATAAATTCAACGAAAATGACTAAGTGTGTGAATAGTAGAAAGATGCATAGGTGATCATACGAACACACACTCACATGACTTGACAATGAAACGACCGAACCATCCAGACACAAATGTTCAACATGACTAACCGACGGTGCAAGCGACAAGTGTGACACTCATGATTGATCGTTCATGATCAAGATGACGCTTGCGCGATAGTGAATGCGACTCCGTGTGTGAGTGCAATAGATGCCTTCATTGCGAACACAAAAAACACGTACAAAGAAAAGGCTTTGAGTATAACTAGAACATGATCGCAAGCATGACTTAAACATCAACATGTAGAGTCTTGAGTGTAATAAACAAGCAAGGCGAATGTAAAGACTCACACGAGCTCACGAATTGAACTCGGGTGTGTGCAGTCATCAAGTGAAACTCTTCAAGGGAGGCTCCGAAATTAGCGCAAGCCAAAATTTGGGAGGGTGGTTGTAACCGCTACAGTAGGTTCCTTGGGTCCTCAATAACTTGTAAAGAATATGTCAATTTGAGTCTAGAGATCCCAAGGCCTCTCTTGAAGGACCAACAAGCATGACAAGCTCATAAAGGGAACCATAATGCATATGGTGCCCAAAATTCCGCAAGGAGATCAACATTCTTCAAAGAAACAAGGAATTCTCCTGTTAAGTCCAATTGCAGGCATGGACCATAAGTACTGGCACATAACTGGCAATAACACAAGCCTACAAACAATTCATACGTATGGATGAGAACTCCAGGAATGTGTTGCACAAATGGTCGTCAGATACCCTTGGCTACATGTTTGAAGACACATGAAGAGCCTCCATTGCTCATGCCACACACCATAGTACTACCGCGTGCATACTACAACCACACAAATGTGATAATATATATATATATATTATAATATATAATATATATATATATATATATATATATATATATATATATTATAAGCGTTTCCTACATAATGAACAATGATACAAAAATTCATGAAAGGTTTCCAAGAAAATGGTTAACCAAAGTAATCAATGTATGAATATGAATACCCACCAATATGGTACCCATCTAACTAAGCACCATGGCTATAACATGCCATTCAAGCAAGAATTTACCTTGTCATCTCAGCTCTTAGACAACATATAAAATATGGATCCTAGCCTTGAGGGCTTTAACATCAACGCATATATAACATAGATACAAATTTATAGGGAGTACACGAGCTTAAAATCAAGTCATTCAAGCTCATGGGGTTGTGCCTTACACAACACAAAATATATCTCTATTGGACTCAGCCCTTGACAAAATGGATGGGTATACCCAACGATAGGTTATACATCATTGAAGGCTTGAAATTTTGTTAACATGGAAAAATAAACCCAGAACTAGGTTACATTACTGAAGACATGGAGGAGACCACCACATAAAATTATAGATCAATAATAATAAAAGAGGAGGAAATTTTCAACATTACCACATTGCAACATAAGCAATTCTAATGAAAGCTTCTAATCAACGTTATCACCAAACTGCAATAAGAAAGAGTTCCCTTACAAAATATTGCTATGATATAACCAATATTCTTACATGTTATCGTGACACCTTTAAACATTAACACAACACATTAGTCACTCTTATAAATAATAGTAATGCAAACATGTTTTATTGCAAGTAAAGAGCATAAGAATCACTTATCTTAAACAGTGCAGGAGTCTTCCAATTGAGAGTGGAACTTCAACTCTCCACCCAACACTAGACAAGCTACAACCACTATTACTTGTAGCTGTCACCCCTAAGTGAGATTCCAAAGCTTGAGGTGGAGTGCTTTCAGAGGGAAGCCTTCAACAAATGCAAAACTACACTAGAATACCACTGGGACACCCTGCCTTCATCCCTAAGGCAAACCACTGTTATCTTTGTAATGCTTATGCCCAACAAGTTTTTAATAGGGTTCTTCAGCTGGTTTATAGCTCTCTTTAGCACCCAACAATACAGCTTGAGATGCTACCTTTTCTGCCTCTCTATACCAATTCTAAAATTCCACTATCTTTGCCCCTCACACAACTTTTGCGTACCAAGAGGTTTTCTCTCTTTGCGCATTCTGCATGTGTGTTTTTTTTATCCCTCCTTTGAATGCATATCTCCCTGGTCCAAAAAATCTTTGGGTCCACAACTTACTGCCCTTCTTCTCCATGATTTTGTAGTAATCCCCTCCCCGTGGAAAACGTAGCCCATGTTTCCTTATTGTTATTTTGTCTTGTTTTGCTTGCTAAGGGAGTCAAAGGACACTTTCCCTTGTCCCTTTTATTTTAGTTAGTTTATGGAACCATCAACCCACTCAACCAACCAGGACTGATATTTAAAACAACAATTCCCTCTAGCAATCCCCTGCCTCAAGCAATGGAATCTCTGTCCCTCTCTCAACCTTTTAAAATAATTACAATAATTTACAAGACCGAAATATTAACCAGGGGATATCATAGTCCCCTCCCCCTTGAGGGGAACACCGTCCTTAGTGTTCAATAACCATATATAAAAAAACATACTTGACAACAATCACACTGTTTCATGGAGCTTTATATGTTCAACTCTTTACAACGTTTACAGTAATTTATGCATTTTATTTAACAATCAAATAAAAGTATGGTAGACATTAAACTATAATTCAATCATTTTTCAATGGTCCTCTTTGTAGTCTTTGGATGCTATGGGCGTGTCCATACCAACCTAGATTGTTCCTTTATAGTGTTACTATGTTGATCCCTTTGTTTCCTCAGCGAACAATTCTTGGCTCATTGTGTTTGGGCACACCCCCAATGTGCTTATGACTCCAATCAACTATGCGACTAAGAAAGCCAATTTATTTTTCAACCTTCCTTTATCTACTTCTTAGTCCTTTAGTCCATCGGATTACTCCATCTCCAAGTAGTGACTCACCTTCCAAGTTCAGGGATTCCCTTCTCTGCTTCTCAGTCCCTCGAGCAATCCATCCATTGGAAAGGTTTCCTTACATCATAAGGAACTCAAATCCAAGGCATATCCTCACCTCTAAAACTATCATACAGGTCATATCATGCTTTATGGTGATCAATGAGCACCATTGAATGCCATTGTCCCACAATGGTTATGTTCTTGAATTCTTTGAATCTAGCATACTTCTGTCATTCCAACTTACGGTCAACTTCGTTTCTTCGAATGGGAAATCCCATATCCATTCCTACACCACGGGCACATAGATTTCATGAGACTCATTATGAAGAAAATGTAATAATTTTAGTCATACCTATCTGATTCAAGGCTTATGTGAGTAGAAATATTTAGAAAACTATCTTTTGGATCCATCACATAATTGAGATAATTGACAACATGCTTTGAACCATCTAATGTGATTCATCATCAAGACAAAATAAATGAAGAGAATTATGATTTGACAGAGGTATAAAAAGAGCTAAAAAAAGATAGGTGTTAGAAATTAATAACAACTAGAAGAATAAAATATCTAAAAAAATCAAAAGTAAAAAAATAATGAGTAATAAATTTAGGAATAAATAAATAAATAATAATTAAATTAAAACAAAATAAGAAGTAATAAATAAAAGAGTAAATCAAATTAAATAAATTGTTGAATATATAAATATTATGGAAATTAGGTTCAAAATAAAGAATAAAATAATAAAAATAAAAATACACAATTATAAATAAACCCATAAAAATAATAAATATAAAATAATAATAATAATAATAATAATAATAATAAAAGAAATAAAGATAGAAACATCATACATAAAAAGGGGAATAAGATTAAAACTAATATTATATTAAATATAAAATTAAATTAAATTAGACCAATAATATAAACATAAGTATGCAATGGGGGAAATTTGATAGTGAATAGAAAAGATGGGCTCTTTGGCTGCTACCCTCGGGTGCTTGACTGAATACGGCTAGGGTTTCTACATTCTGCTTTTGGTGTCTAGTTTTCCCTACTGGTCTCCTCGTTGGCTTCTTCGCACCTGGGGATCTCATCGGTTGACACAATACTGAAGAATCGAAAATTGTCGGCAGGCCGAAATCTCCTGAGGATCTCCCATCGCTATTTGTCGACTGAGATGGAGGACGATTTGGTGGAATACTTGGAAGACCCATACGCATCTATGCCCATCTGGATGGGCACTCCACCTCACTTGCTTTTCTTGACATCATCGACAATTCTGCAGCTCCAGGTTTCCCCAGCGGGTGACCTTAGGGTTTTCTCGGCATCCTTTACTTCTTACCCTAGATCATTGAATCAGAGCCCTCATCCGACAATCAGCGCATTGTTATCCTCTTTGCCATGTTTTGGCTCCCTCAATGCCTCTTTCTTTCTGCCACTTTCTGACTATTCCCCTCCTCCGAAATCCCTTCAGTTTCTCGTTTCTTGTATGGACCTGACCCTTTCCTCTACCCTGCCAGATCATCTTAGTAACCCTCCACTGAGGCTTCTCTACTTTATTCCCATCCTGAATTGGGTCATCACAGTGTACATACATCAACCCCAAATGATCCATCTTTTCCACATTTTCCTACTCATAATCATTCGGCGTCTCTCCCCCTTTCATCCAGTTATTTCGCGAGCTCTTATTTACCTTATCTTGACTTGGGCGAGGAGACTAGGGTTTGCGAAGACCAAGGCACATCCTATGATGTCCCTGTCAATCCTCCTATAGGTAAAGCGACTAGGATTGTGAAGAAGTCCAAGTGTATCAAGACGGGGAACAAAGGGATCTCACTAACTCTCGGTGATAGACTACAAATGGGAGATGTACTTGATACTGCTGACAGAGTCCTGGTCGGCCGAGTCTGGGGTTGATCCTATAATTTAGCTTGTCTAAGGCACTGGATCATTGAAATCTAGGGTCAAGTTCTTGAAGAACTACCCTCGGTGGTCACCCTATCTCGCGGATGGCTCACTCTCCGATTTCAGCGTCCATAATATGTAAAATGGGTCCTTGCCAAAGTTTTCACATATTGAATTGGCCGTAGTTTTGCTCAAGCGATGGAGTCTATTATTCGACCTAGATTGTGAAAAATTGGGGGCTGACCCAATTTGGGTTCAAGTTCTTGGCCTGTTGCTTCATCTATGTTCTGAAGATATCTTCAAGCGCATTGGGAACGTACTCGGGATATTTCTTGACTATGACAAATCATACATTGTATCTGGTAGCATGGATATGGAGCGCATCCTATTACATCTTGACACCTGTGAAGGCCTGAAGGAACACCTAATTATTTAGTGCAGAAACACCACATGTCTACAAATTCTTGATTATGAAGGAGTGCCTTTTAGGCGTCAGTGTTGTCATAAGGTTGGACACCTATATCAGGAATGTCATCTAGTTGCTACCATCTCTGTATCTAAGCCTCTGTCTGACTTTAATGGGGCAGAAGTTCAAACTGGATCATAAGACAAGTGGCCCCCAAAAGTTTTTGGTCGACCTCCACTATCAAAAGCTCAACTGCATGGGTCGTGCTCAGAGCTGGTTCGACCTCCTTCACACCGCATCACTAGATCTCACGCGACAACAACAGGCCTCACTTTGGGTAATACTTCCTCCTCCTCCCCTATTTCTCCTCCTGCTATTACTGATTCACATTTTTTGGATCTTTATCTTAATGCATATCATCTGCATTCATACAATCTCATCTTATTTGTCCCTCTGTATGCCTCCCTCCCAGCTACTCTGATACCCTCCCATCTATCCCTGACATTCCACTTTCTACTCATTCGAGGCATCGAATGTCTCTCGACTGAACCATCCATATCACCTTCACTCCCTGGTCAAATCATCATCTGATGTTTTTTGTGGCCTTGGTATTGTTCCTCTTTCAAAATCCTCCAAATCTATCAAGGGCATACATTATCATATGTCCATGGCCATTCATAAAGTTGGACTAGATGTGGCCAAGGGTAGACAACTATCCATTGATAGTGTCCTTAGAGAAATTAACACTCTTTCCTCGGTTTCTGTATGAAGTGGCTCTCTTTCAATTCTTGCGAGCTGGCTAGTCCTGCTAAAAAACTAGCCTTTCAGAGACTTATTGAAATTGAGAGGGTGGACATCATCTTCTTACAAGTAATCCTCATACTTATTGACCACATTATCCCTGCCCTTGAAGCCCTTGTATTTGGAAGGAAATTCCATGCATTGGATTTTTGTGGTCGATCTAGTGGTATTTCATTTGGTTTCAATCCTAGGGCAGTCAAGCTTCTCAACATTTCGGGAGGTGATGGATTTATTGGGGCTGACATATTTTCTTCTGATCTTGGGAGGGATCTGAGATTGATTAACATTTATGGACCCTGTAACAATGTGGCTGACTTTGGGACATTTTTCTCAATTTATCTTTTATGCAAGCCGAAAACATCATCATGGGGGGAGATCTCAACTTCTCCATTGGACATGCAAAATCTTGGGGGCATAATGCACAATTTGACCCACTATCTGATTCCATTGGTCTTCTCTTGGAAGAGCACCACCTCATTGATATACCCATGGATCGACCCCAACCCACCTAGAGGAACATAATAATTCAGGACGCTATGCTTGCTAGAAGACTGGATCATTTCCTCATTAAAGAAGCACTTATTGGAAGCCTCTCTCTGTACAAACAATGGGTGGGATCGGGAGGATTATCAGACCACTCTCCCATCTACTTTGAGATTGCAGGAGTAGCTCGCAAGCTAAAAACCCCATTTAAGTTTAATGCGATCTAGCTCAAGGATGTCGAGTACACCAAAATGGTCTATGATTACTTGAAATCTCACCCTCCTACTCCCGGTCAGTCTCATACTGAATGCTTTGCTACAAAACTTCAATGTCTTAAGTGGAAAACAATAGAATGGGCTTGAGTCAAAAGGACGAGGGACGACCTCAACCTCAAAAATATAGAACATGAGATTTCTAATTTAGATGATGTGGACGGAAGAGGTTTTGACTCTATTGAAGCTAAATACCACCTCATTCGCCTTGAAGCTAAGAGGAACAAAATACTTAAGGACAAATAAGAAACATGGAGAATTAGGAGTCAAGCCATATGGTTACAATCTGGGGATGACAACACAAATTTTTATCATCATTTTGCAAATGGTCGTCGTGCTATCAACACTATATGGCATTTGGATAATGATACTAGACAACAGGTTCAATCCTTCAATCAACTGGCCTCTCTCGGCATATCACATTTTAGTCAACTATTCAAAGAACCTCAGGAAGCTACTATAGTAGGGATTATCAAAGTAGCTGGATTTTCCCCTATATTTGTTGATCAGGAAGCTGCTGAGGTTATCACCTAGCCAATATCGATGGGAGAATTGGAAGGTACTCTCAAATGGTTCAAGAAAGACAAGCTCCCTGGGCAGGCCAACCCGATTGGCCGGTTGAATTTTATATAGCCTTCTTCAAAGTGCTAGGAAACAATCTGCTTCAGGTCATTGAAGAGTGTAGGGTCAGTGGTCAAATGTATGACACATTCAATTCAACCTTCATCACCCTTATTCCCAAGTATAATTCCCCTAAGACCTTAAATGAATTTTGACCTATATCTCTTTCTGTAATTGCATATACAAGATCATCACCAAAATCATTGCCAACCGCCTAAAGCCTATTTTATCTAGCCACATCTCTCTCTAATAGTTTTCTTTCCTTAATCATTGCCAGATCCATGAAGCCATTCGAACTCCTCAGGAGGTTCTTCACTCTATCAAGATCAAGAGGCTAAAAGGTATGATACTAAAGATTGATTTATCAAAGACCTTTGATCATACCAACTGGCTATACTTGAGAATTCTCTTGACTCATCTAGGATTCCCTATTGCCTTCATCAACTAGATCATGAGTTGCATATCCAATGTCTCATATAGTGTCCTTATCAACGGATATGGCTCTCCATTTTTTCATGCTGAGCGAGGTCTTAGACAAGGATCTCCACTCTCTCCCATTCTTTTTTTGTTGGTCATGGAAGGATTGAGTCATCTTATCATAGAGGAAAGAAGACTTGGAAGACTACATGGTATTTAAATCACTAATAGATGTACTATCTCATACCTTCTTTTTGTTGATGATGTCCTAATTTTCCTTAATGGACCAATTGGTGACTCATCAATTTTCTTTTATGTTCTCAAGTCCTTCTTCCTAGCCACTTGAATGGAATGCAATCAACAAAAACTGACTTTGACTACTGTTGGATGCTCACAATATGAAACACATTATGCCCATCATAGATTTCCTTTCTCACTCCTCCCCTTTGAAGATGGTCTCAAATACCTTGGATTTCGGCTCAAGCCCACTCACTACAGAATTGCTGATTGGATATGGCTAGTGGATAAGATAGAAAGGAGATTGAATATATGGCACCATAGATGGATTTCTAGGGAAGACCGCCTCACTCTTATTAGATTTGTTTTGGAAGCAACACCAGTGTATTGGATGTCTTTGGCCTAGATTCCAAGGGGTATTTTATCTAGAATTAAAAATTTGTGCTGCAGATTTTTATGGAAGGGGAAGTAAGAAGGACACACTTATGCATGGGTCAAATGGGATCACATTGCCCTACCTAAGAAATAGAGAGGATGGGGCATGAAAATCCTTTATGCCTTTGCAAAAGCACTTGTTGCCAACATGGGGTGGCAAGTTCTCACTGAAAAGAACTTATGGACTGAGGTGGTCATTCAGAAATATCTTAGTGCACTCTACCTCCTTGATTGGACCAGGTGCCCCTCATGGAAAATATCTAATATTTCCACTATCTGGCGACAAATTTAGAACTCCATATCTTACATTCGTGATGGATTGGCCTGAAGGATTGGATCTGGAAACCCGGTCCGCATTGGAATGGATCCTTGGTTTGGATGTGGGAATGCATATATTCTTCCTCCAGATCTCATACATTTTCTCTCGAGTACAAGTATGTCACGTCTTGCCCACATTGCAGATCTAGACAACTCCACCATATTCTCTCAAGCCTGGAAATATGCTGATCAATTAGGCATTCCAAATAATTGGCATGATGATTGGATCTCCTACACAAATGATCTTTCTGAATCTCATGTTTGGATTATAAAGGGTGAGGATGAGCTCATTTGGGTTCATGCACTGCATATATCCTATTCTTCAAAGGATGGTTATTCCATTATTTTTTCTGATCATAAGCCCCTTGTTATTGACTAGTGGTGGTGTGTTATTTGGAAGTTGAAGGCACCACCTAGAGCTAAGTTATTCATGTGTTGTATCCTTCATAAAAAATCTCCCATAGGGGATAACTTATAGAGGTGCTCATTTCAAGGACCAACCTGGTGCATCCTTTGTCGACAAGCAACAAAACCAATAGAGCACCTTTTTCTTCACTACACTATTACCACTTCTTTCTGGAATATTGTTCTTTCGTCTATTCAACTATCCAACAGATGGAAAGGTGAAAATATTCATGGTGGTCTGCAGCACAACCCACCAAAAGAAGGAACCTTCCCCTCCTGATCTGTTGGTGCGTATGGTTGCACAAGAATAACAAAATATTTAAGGACATCTCTCCTCACTGGACAAATGCATATGCTCATCTCATATCAATATATAATAGTATCCCAGAGGATGATGACCACAACCACAACACACTATCATTGCCGAAACTATTGACAGAAACATTCCCTGGGTATATTTTGATGGATCATCTCAGCAAAATGGTTGTGGTGGGGGAGTGCTACTTCTCCTTACTGAAAATCATTTTTTCAAAATCCAGATGGGTTTGGGAGATGGAACTAACAATTATGCCAAACTCATAACTCTCAGACATTTGTTATACTTTTCTCTTGAGAAGGGATGTAGACATATTCAAATTTCTGGAGATTCCAAACTCATCATAAATTGGTTCAATCAACAATATGTTTCTCACTTGCACACACCCAGGAACATTCTGGATGAGACTTACCCACTGAAACCACAATTCAACACTATCACTTATCATCACATCTACAGGTAGTGAAATCGGATTTCCGATTGTTTATCCAAGGAGGCCAGGCTCTAGCCTAGGGGGGATTTGGATAACCCAGGAGTAGTCAAGACACGACTTCTACCAGTACTTCCATGGACCATATGATGGTCAACAACTTGATGGGGCAGCTAGGCCCTGATTTTTGATGATCCAGATATCAGATAGTCTTTATATTTTCAGTATTTATATGCATATATATTTAACATACATGTATTTTTTTACCTACTTATCAATCTCCCATCCCGGGATAGATTTTTGATAGTTTCTTCAGATATGTGGCAATAACCACTCTATATTGCATATGCTTCTTGAAGCATCTACAACGTGTAATTTTCAACATCTTAATGAAAATTATTGATTTTTCCGGGGGAAAAAAAATTAAATTAAATTATTATAATATAAATATATCTTTAATAATTGTAATAATTAAATCATAATTGTAAAGAGATAATAGTTATATAGATACTTAATATCAAAAGAAAGGAATTAAAATAAATTACTCCAAAAATAAAATAAAAAGAAACAAGCAAGTGGAAATCTTCATATGGGGACATTTTATTACATTTGGGATTCATCAGGATCATCTCATGTTTATTTGCAATTTCTATTGTTGCTCCATGCCATTGTTCTAGGATGAAGGAGGTTAATGCTCCAATCATATTATTTTGGGGGTCACCATTTTCATTGTGGATAACATCTCCAGCTTCATCCTTAACAAATTCTGCTTCCATTTTTGCAAGTAAATTAGGGGAGTATTCTACTTCCCACCATCTCTGTAGGGTACCTGTAAAGCATTGGATGAGAGTTTTGCAAGATTCAATTTTAGATTTTCCTCTCATACACATAAGATTATTTTCAATTTACATCTGGTCAATCATTTGTCTGATTTGACCAGCACTCAAGCCATCAATATTCCATTCTTTATAAGATCCAGACTGAAAGGTATGAGTTTCTAGCATCTTTCCCTTGCCATTGAGGTCAGGAGCTAGATATCTAGTGAATTGGCTAGACAAAGGTTCATATATAGGCAAAAGATGTTGTCCTGAGGATCCTGGCTCTTCTTCTTTGGTCATGGTCCCTGTGAAAAGAGAATAGGATTCACTAAAATATTCTTTGGTGCCAGTGTGTTGCTTTGGTTTTTTTTGAGGAAATAGAAATGGAAACCTTTCTACAGGTTTTGTGGCATGATGAATGGGTACATGGTGGCTAAACAACATGGAGGTAGGGATATCCTTCTCTTTGGGAGATATTGCAAGTTGCTCGAAATTTTCAGATAGTTTACCCATAAGAGTCTGAGTAGATTTGAACTCATAATCTACCTTTCTCTCCATGCTTTCAATTTGTGCTGTTGATTCTCTGACAAAACCTTTTAATAAAAAAACTGAAAAGTTGACACCATTCAAAGTTTTATTTACACTATGTACAAGGACTGATAGTGAGTCAAAACATTCCTTTTGTTCAGAAGTTTTTACGATATTCATCTCTAGCCCTTTAATTGTTGTATTTGTCCAGTTTACTTGTTCACTGGCCTTCTGGATCCTTCCGTCTATTCCTAGGACTGAATCATCTTTTAATAATAAAGGAATGGCATTGGCTGAGTTGCTAGCTTCTCCTAGCATGATTCCCTTGTATGGAGGGAATGTGGTATTTGTTTCTAACTTGCTTTCATCACAAGCTATCCATAAATGTTTTTGTTCAAATGAAGTTTTTGCATCTGCCATATGTACTTCTGGTTGTTCCTTTAATTTCTTCCAGACATAAAAAAGTCCAAGAGTTTGTTTCTTCCATATAATTTTTCCATTCTAGAGAAAGAGCATATTTTTCATCAACAGATGTACTGAGACTAAATTATTTTGATTCAAGATGTGTATAGAGATCCCAATTTAGCTTGTTCTTCATCCAGTGTCTATTAATCTTATGTTTGGGACATCCATCCATGAGGAAGAATAATTTGTACATTTATGGGATTGATGGCTTTTTGCAGTCTAGTGGAATAGGATTTTGAAATCTTGAAGATGAAATGAGATTGTCTAGTCTTTCAAGATATCCCAAGCCATATTTTGGCATCCCAGGTGGTCTCATATTGCTAAAAATTTCAGTGAGATGGGGGTCTTCATTCTCCAGAGTGGGTAATTCATGAATCATTAGGATAGTTTCATGAGGAAATGGAATGTCAGAGCATTTTGGATTTGAACATGAATTTGTAGTAACAGTAGAAGGGGCCTCTCCAGTCCTAGGATTATGATTTTTGTGGAGAACAAGATCTGCGAGAGATTGTAAGCAAATTATTGTTTGGCAGACAAGACATTTTACTTCGAGAGTGGAAAAATGTAATAACTTAGTGAGTTCAAATAAATCAACATGTGAGAAACTTATAGATGGATTATTTATAGATGTGGAAGTAGATGGATGACCTGAAATATGATATGAGTTTATATGGTATTTTGTGGCTTGAAAAGCTTCTTGTATTCTTTTGCAATCCAAAGTAGATCTTCTAGGGAAGGACAAAGTAGCTTTATCTGGTCCTTCTTGTATCTGAGAAGTTGTGATACTTTGAAATTTGGGCAACTGAGGTAGATCTACTGCCCAATTTTTAGGAAAGCTGAGATCTTCCCATTTGATGGTCTGATGCTCAATTTTTTGATTATGAGCATCAGTGATTACCAGGGTGCTAGATTTTGACTTTTGACTGGGCGTATGAAGAATGGCTGGATATAATGTGTTGGTGTGCCTAAAACACCCTCTAGTATGAACTGCAATGTTTTTCCTTTTTCTTTTCATATCAAAACCATTAGTTTTGATTTGCAATTGGAGGATGTCCTTAATGTGTTTATCGTACACATACACTGAGAAATTTGGGTGGCAGTCAAACCATACAGGACCATTTGATAAAGGAGCCACGATACAACCAATTAATGAATCAATATATCTGTTATGCGTGAGATCTCTGATAGTAGCCAACACATGTATTAAGCCCTCTGTGGGTTAAAGAATTTATGCCCACCCAGATACAACCAAGATGTAGATAAGAAATACCATGTCTTCAAGATTCTTCTTGAAGTTTTTTAGGATCTAAAAGGGAAATGGTTTGAATGGATTCGACATTTTCTTGGATCTAACTTTCTATTAACTCTATTTCTATAGAGTTAATCATTGAAGATGACGCACTATGAAACCGATTTGCCATATCAAAATTATTTTCTTGTGTTTCTTCTTTCTCAAGTTCTTTGAATGAAATAGATCTTTCATGTTCCTTGTTATCTTTTTAGAAATTTTAAAAGATAAATACCCGTATGAACCAGACGTTACTGGCTTTGATACCAATTTGTAGCAGGGGCTTCCTTTGAAGCTTCCTGTGAAATTTTGATGTCTTCTGTGATGAATACATGAACTCTTACATGAACTCGTACATGAACCTCTGGATCTTCACACAATAATGCTCTTCAATCTTCCCAACACGAGCAAAATGTCCCTCGATCCCCAATGAACCTCCGACGAACCTCAGATGAACCTCTCCTCTCACAGAATTAAAATAGCATAAAAAAACATAAAATCATGCCGAATTTTTTTGAAAAACTTCTCTCTTTTATTGATTTCAAAAGATGAATTACAATGATGGAAGATTTAGAGAAAATTCAATCAGAGATATACTACTCGGGTATTTACCAGATGCTACACCTTAAATTAAGATGCACTCTAGGGGCTACCCGGCCCTTTGTAGACCCTGTCTTTATCTTTCTGAAACAAACACAGACTCAAACTTAATGAGTTCAACCACTTTAGGTTCTTACCAGGGTTGTTAGGCCCTAATACATAGGCTTTTCAAACTCGACTCTAAAAGAGACTTTCTTCATGATGCAAGCAGATCGAACACAGACGTTCACAGATGCAGAGCAGGAATATTATCTCAGACTTAAAACAACAAGACTCTCACTCTCAGATTCTCCAACCCTGAATGTCCTAATGAGCCTTACTTTTCTCTTTTTATAGGATGAGAAGGGGACAAACATCAGACAATCGTACTAGGATTTTGAGATATGGATCAAATCACACCATAATACAATCATACTGAGATTATGAGATGTGGATGAAATCACACCAAAATTTAGAGAAGTGCTCTGAGTCTCGAAAAATCAGATTTTTTACAAAGTAGAGATTATTCCAAATCCTACAGAAAACATATTTATAATGTGATTTTTTTGTCGAAAAATCCCACGAAAATCGATCACTGTCAAAGTCAAGTGACAAGACATTACTGTTCATTGTGGATGCTTTTCAGGAGAAGCCCATGAGAACCCTTGGAATCTTTTAAGTTATGTTCCCAATGGATTTGTACTAGGGAATCAACTATTATTATGATGGTATGCTCCACTAGTCTCCCATTCTTTTGTATAAATCCTTCAGACAATCATTGGTTTCCCGAGGATAATCTGATGGTTCACTTTGGTTAAGACTAACCAATGATGATGTCCTCTCATGAAGTATCCTAAAATGTGATCATCAGTAAATTTTTTTAGATCAGCAATAGTATTACAGGGAAGGTGAAAACATTCCATGCCACTACACTCCATGCACTCCTGACAATCACTTTGAAAGTCTTTTTCAAAGTACCTTGGGTCCATAATAGTCTTATTTATCCCATACCACCTCCACCATTCCTATAACCAAGTTGGTTGTAACAGTAACTGTGTAATGAAGACAGGTCCAAATTTTAATAATGTATAATGTATTTATGATCTTTCTTCTCTGCATAAGAGATCCCACTAGAGATATTTATAGCCTTGGAAATTATACATATTGTCAGGAAATATAAGGCTTGGATCCTTTTGTGGCCACATTATTCTTGCAAGATGTTCAGGATATCTGGTTCTATTCATAGTATAATAATTAATGAAATGTTTTGGTTCTATTTCTTCCCTCATTCCATATCAGACTAATATCATAAAAAATTTCCCTTAATGCTTCGTCTGCAAGATCAGAATACATCATTGAATTCTTATACACCATATCATGTATCCAAGCGCTGGACTTAGGGTAAATCTTTCTTTCTGGCACAAGGTGTTGTAAGTCCCAGTGAGGTTGTAGATTTGCATCCATAACTTTGGTGTTTCTTAGTTGCCAAGTGGGTTTCCTTTTTTCAGCATAGATTGGCCATGAGGTGGTGTCTGGGATATTTCTAAGTTCTTCTTGCTGTGTTTTAGGGTCCCATTCAGTGACAATAACCATTAGATGATATTCTTTTTTCAGATACTTCCTACTCAAAAAATATGGTAGACAATTCCTTTCTCCCTTTATATGCTTGACATCAAAATCAAAATTTGCAAACAAATCTTGCCATCTGGCAAACTTGGATTTTCCAAGCTTTTTGATGTCTTTTGTTAACAATTTATTTAAAGCAGAAGCATCAGTCCTGAGAAGAAACTTTTTATCTATGAGGTTGATGTCAAATTTGCCTATACAATTCCATGCAGCTTTTAAGAGGGGCAAGATGAAGAAAATAAATAAGGTTAATAAAAAGAAAAGATAATAAATATAAATAAAATCCCTATCCAAAAATAAAAAGGGGAGAGATAAAACTAAGAATTAAATGAGATAAAAATAAATAAAATATGCTAGAAAAGGAAGAAAAAGGCTAGAAGGTAAGCATCAAAAAAGAAGAAGAGGAACAAAGAAAAATAAAAGGCTAAGAAGAAAAAATTAAGAACAATATTTAGAGGAAAAAAACAAGGATCTAATTTTTATTGATCTTCTAGCTGTCATCCTCGTTAAAGTTGTTAGTAGCATGTTTCTCAATCTTGATGGATTCTCTGAACTTTTTGTGATAATAATTGGAAATATTAGCTAGAACACAAACATTCTCAATGCATATGTGATGCTTAGTATTTGCAAAATACTCAACAAGAGCCGAAGATTTAGAGTGATTATGCTTGATGTCTGCATCATGCTCCTGAATTCCAGGTTTGATGGAACGACCAGTCTCACCTATACAGGGCTTTCCACAAGAAAATGGGATCATGTACACCCCTTTAGATTTAGAGGCCCGATCAATCTAGTCTTTAACAAACCTTAGGGAAGATCGAATGGTGGAAAGCAGTTTAAAGGTCGTAGAGATATTATTTTTCTTAAGAATTTAAGTCAACTTGTTTATGGTTCCTTGAATAAAAGGAAGATGGATAGTGGCAATGTGATTGCTAGAATCAGATTTAGTTCTAGGCCCTTTAGCTGCTTTTTTTGCCTTTTGGAAGGATTTCAAGCCTTGATGCTTTTTATAACTGTTGCTCATGAAGACATATAAAAGATGAGCTTTCTCATGATTGATATGAAGGTCATTATAAATTCTAAGGGGTCTAGTAGCAAGGATATTCAAAACACTGAAGTTCTGGGTAGGGTGATGACCTTCATATCATCATCTTTATTTAGCCAAATTAGTTAGCATCTGCTTAAAATATACTTTCTTTAGCTTTTAGGATGATATTTATGAGCAAACATGTGGAGTATTTATGGGCTCCCCTCTCTCCCCCATTATAGCTAATCTTTTCATGGAGGATTTTGAGACCAAAATCCTTTCCTCTGCACCTTTCCTTGCTAAGATTTGGAAAAGGTATGCTGATGATACCTTTATTATTTAGCCCCATGGTAATGAAAAGATTGAAATATTTAAAAATCATCTTAAAAACCAATCCAAGTTTATAAAATTCACTAAGGATATTGAGGTTGATGGCAACATTCCATTTCTTGTTGTCCTCATCACCAAGAAGGAAAATGACTCAATCTCCCACCAAGTCTTCTGAAAAAATACTCACACAAAGCAATATCTCCATGCTAATTCTCATCACCTTGCCTAGAAATTCAATGTTCTGAACACCCTTGCTACGAGAGCCTTTAGAATTTGTGACGACCTTCATATCAATGATGAGAAAGCTCATATTTTATAGGTCTTCATGATCCATGGTTATAAAAATCATCAAGGCTTTAAAGTTTTCCAAAATGCAGAAATGGCAGAAAAACCGGCTAAAGGGCTTAGAACTAAATCTGATTCTGGCAATCCCATTGCCATTTTCCATCTTCCTTTTATTCAAGGAACCACATACAATTTGGTTTAGATTCTTAAGAAAAATAATATCTCTACTACCTTTAAACTGCTTTCCACCATTCAGTCTGTTGTCGCACAAAGTGTTTAGGCAATGCGACAACGCTCAGAGTAAGGGGTGTCACTCTAATCCTTACTCACTCCGTTTAGACTCTCTCCTAGACAAGTCAAGGAGTCTAGTCTCTAAGGTGAATGAATGAGAATATCCTGTGAAACATAGGCTCTAGGAGACTTAAAGATGGACAACTTGAAGAATTTAGAACAAATCTTTGTCAACTGAGATGGATAGATTAAAACAAGATACAACCACAAGATAAAAATAATCATAGACAAGTGCCTTTATATTCAATTAACCATAGAATAAACATAAACAAGTTATCCGGAGCAGTTTATAAATGTGGAAAAATTGACGATCATGATGATTAAATATAAATGCCCAAAACTGCAATATATTCTAGCAATTAAATCCCATGAACAATTATGAAAATTAACTGCTAAGCAATGATTCTAGATTAAAAATGATTTTTTTCAATAACCCATATCTAGAATTAATCATCTTTCTCCTATAATTAATGGTTTTAAAACATTAATCACACTTAACAATAGAGAAATCACTATCACAAGGAACTTTAAATTTTCCACACAAAAAATTAAAATTTAAAAATTTAAAGGAGGTGCTAACTCAAAACCCTTTGTGAGAATAAAGCAAAAAATCTTATGATAAGCCCGGGATTAATTTCGTTGGGCTCTTTAGAAAAAATAGATCGGGAGTTGGCTAGTCCAACTGAAAACTTCCCCTAACGCCCGATGATCTAACTCAAGATTTCCCTGCAAAACTCGATCCAACCATCAAAATAGAGTGAGAAAATGATAATAAAATTCAGACAAATAGAGATACCTGCTATTACATTCAGAATTTAAATTATCATTTAAACCCAAGCGCTTGAGCAAGATACCTGTACTCAAATCACTCTTCAGAAGTTATCATTAGTGGCTTAAAAATATTTATGCATGAAAACAACACATCTTACAATATTCACATGAAGAGTAACACCAACGAAATTTAACCCCAAAGTATTTCTTTACTATCCAAAAAAGAGATTACACAAGAGCTTTTTGCTTAGCACACGACTCAGAGATTGGATGTATCGATTGACAAATGACTCCTATTTAAAGATAAATCCTTCAACGACTAGTTCGAGTGATGCACGTCAAAGCAATCTCGTCCGTTGATGAAGATTAAAATTTCTTTTAATCTCATTCGTCGAAATATTTAAATATTTGGGGAAATTCGAAATTTTTAATTAAATGCATTTTAATTAATTCAAAAATATTTTTTTTGAGTTAATTTCCCCAAAAAATTGATTTTGACTTAACCCTTAGGGATCAAAGATTTAAAATTTAGCAAAATAATTTATTTACCTTAATCCAATGACCTTTTAAAATTTTATTTTTAAGGAACGACGAATTTTTCCTTTGGAGAATCTAAATTTACCTAGGACCTAGAATTAATTGAATTTATGGCTTAGGATTTTAATTAATTATTGACCAGAAAAAATAATTAATTAACCTATGAGGGGATAAATTATTTTTCCAACCCTCAAGACACTTTACATCATGATTTTCATATTTTTTACATCATAAGGGGGAAAATCCTTTTGTAATAGATCCTCACAGACTACCCATTTTTGCGACACAAATATAATCCAACACACCAAGCAATTTGTAATAAAATAACCTAATCAAATAGTTAGGATTATTTCCAAATTACTTTTACATACGCTCGATCTAGAACACTAGGACTCGCTTAATATCCTAGCGACAAAATCCATTCCAGCTTTGGGGTAAGACTAGAGGAAAACTTTGCCGACCATCCGAGAATGGATCGGTGAGACGAAAAACCTTCCAAAATGGAGATTGTCACTAGAAAAGTAGGTTTACCTAGGTCATTTACATACATGACACAAATCTGCTAAGATTATTTACATTATACACATGCAGAAAGGGTTTACATAACATCTTGGAAGTCAAGATGATGGTGATAGCTGGACGATATTGACACATCGGTCAAGTGCTATCCCTTTTGCGAAAAAATGGGGTGTACTGCTATGGGTTGTTGACATGTAATGGTCAACATAATCTTCCCTTAGGTTTGTTAAAGACAATATTGACCCTATAACTCTAAAGGGTGTACATGATCCCATGTTCATGTGGGAAGCCTTATATAGGTGAGAATGGTCTTTCCATCAAGCATAAAATTCATGAGCATGCTACAGACATCAATAATAATCACTTTAAATATTCGATTCTTGCTGAGCATTCTCCAAATACTAAGCATCAGATATGCATTAAGGATGGTTGTGTCCTAGCTAAGGTTTCCCATTATCATCACGGAAAGTTCAGGAAAGCCATCACGATTGAGAAATGTGCTACTAACGACCTTAACAGGGATGATAACTGGAAGATCAATAAAATTGGATCCTTGTTTTTCCCTCTAGATATTCTTCTTAATTTGCTTCCTTGGCTTTTTGCTTTTTCTTTGTTCCTCTTCTTCTTTTTTAATGCTTACCTCCTGGACTTTTGGTGCTTTTCTTCATTTTCTAACCTATTTTATTTCATTTAATACTTATTTTTGTCTCCCCTTTTATTTATGTATTGGGCTTTTATTTATATTTATTATCTTTTATTTTATTAACCTTATTTATTTTCTTCATCTTTCCCCTCTTTTGAGCTTGTATACTTTTTTTTATTTTTAAATAATTTATTTTAATTAATTATAATGATTAAATATTTATTTAATTATAATTATTTAATTTGATTTTATATATTTAATATAATATTAGTTTTATTCTTATTCTCTTTTTTTCTTTATTTATTTTATTATTATTCAATTCTATATATGAAAATAAGTTTATTGATTTGCTTTATGATTTTAATTTTAATTTTAATTTTCCCTACTATTTATATATTTCAACTATTTATTTATTTGATTTACTCATTTATTTATTACTTATTTTTGTTTCATTTAATTATTATTTTATTTATTTATTCCTAAATTTATTACTTCTTATTATTTTTTGACTCTTGACTTATTTTTTTTACTTTTTGGGATATTTTCATTAGGAGAATTTTGAGGTCTAAAATGGGCCTCCTAAGAAAAATGTACAACCAAAATAAACTTTATAAGAATCAATATGATTCAAGATGATGATGTTAACCGTGGGGGATGATTCACCATTTTTGGAGTAAAAAAGTAAAAAGATTAAAAAATAATAAAACTATTTTTTCAACTCATATTTTCAACTTATCTTCCTGAGGTTTTACTCAAATTTCGAGTAGGAATACTTGTTGAGTGCAAAATCTAATTTCTCATCCAAAGAGTATGCATGTTGCAGACTTTTGATGGACCTTGCTGCATGAAAAATGAGAAATACATGAAAAAACATGATTGCAATCACGTTTTTCATGTATTTCTCATTTATTGTGTAGCATGATCAATCGAAAGTATGAAACATAGGTACTCCTTGGATGAGGAATCAAATCTTGCATCCAACGAGTGTTGCCGCTCAAAATTTGAGTAAACCCATAGGGAGATAAGTTGAAAATACAAGTTGAAAAAATAGAATTTTCTTTTTTCCCTCTAAAATTTGATGATGTAATATAATCTTATTCTATTATTCCATTATTATTTTATAATTTCCTTAGGAGGCCCATTTTAGACCTCAAAATTCCCCTAATGATTCTTCTAGCTGCTATTAATTTTTAACAACTATCTCTTTTTAGCTCTTTGTATACCCCTGTCATATCATAATTCTCTTCATCTATCATGTCCTGATGTTGAACCACATTAGATGGTTTAAAACATGTCGGCAATTATTTCAATTATGTGATGGATCTGAAAGATAGGTTTTTAATCATACCTCATTAGCAATTTATTCATGAGGTGAACTTGGAATTCTACTTTAATTCATATCACAACAAAACCAGGTTAGCTCATAACGGAACCGATAAAAAATTAGAATATTGACTTTAGATTCATAATTCAAAAGTTCAAAAATCAAAGAAATATAGATACTTATCTTAATTTGCTCTTTTCTTTACACACACTGGATCAATTTCCCATCTTGGAAAGCACCCAATGCCTTCTCTTCTCTTTGACCATGTACACAAAAGTACCCACCACTGGGTACTTGTTGGTCTAACAATCAATCTAGTGTGTCAAGAAAAGAGCAAATTAAGATAAGTAACAATATTTCATTCATTTTTGAACTTTTAAATTATGAATCTAAAATTCAAATATATATATATATATAATATATATTATATATATATATATATATATTTAATATATATATATATATAGACTAGTCGCTACCTGGGGAATATGGGCACTATCAGTTCCGTTAGTCTAATCTCGACAAGAATATAGGTGTATTTTATACTTTTGTAGGCCCAAGCAACCCCAAACTTGCATGTTCCATACACATTACCCAACACAAGGGTCCAAATAGTCCCATACCTTCCTGCCATTAAAACATTACACAACACATGCATGTATACATAGTGTACCACAACACCTATACATACATATGATACACACAATGAATACACATGGACAAAACAACATATACACCACACACATAACACAATATGATATGTACACACAATGTTGCCAAACCCAGAGACCACACTATCTCTATCCATAGACACCAAGCCACACTATCTCTAGTATCTTTCCCATGCTTTGTCGTAGACATCAACAATTCAAATCCAAGATCCAAGGTTTATCCAAGCTTGTCCTGAGATGTCATAGATCACAATACTTTCATTCTGCTGACATATCCTTCAATATTCCATATTCATAATATAAATATGGGCATAATATAACAATCATCTTCTTGTGGTGTTAAAATCATAGATCAACCAGGGCTACTTTTGCCCATTTTACTCCTCACACAACTAGGAATCTTGCATGCCATCCATATTTATATAAAATGAATATAAACAATCATTCTTATATGATAACGACTCTTGAAAAAACCTGTCAGTCATAATGACATTTACATATGTATATAAATACTGGCCCGATCATGGGCATGTCACACACACACACACACACACACATATATATTGAGTTAAGGTCAGAGAACTTCCCTTGTGCCATTCTCATGGCTACCATGCCATTTTCCAACATTCCCCATGGACTAACTATCCACTTGGCCATCATGTTGCTGTTCACTCAGTCATAGGCGTAACATACATTGATTTATGTCAAATAAAGCCAAGGTTTAGATAAAACTCCCTGTACATAACAAACACACATCACTTAATGCAATTCTCTTCCATAATTCCTCCTTTTTACCTTTTTGTTTTCACATTGTTTTTATGTAACAACTTCTAGCTACTTATCTTTTTGCCTATGTCTGTTGTTGTGTCCAGGAGTAATTTTCCAATATGCTTCAACATTGTCCTTTTTCCAACCCATTTTCCCCAGCTTCAGGTTCCTCGTTGCTTGGAACTCGCTCAACTGATCACTATTCCTATACATTACATGCGACCCTCTTCAACTTTCTTTCACCAAAGCTTTGCAGCTTCCTTTCCACCTTCAATCAACTTGAATCAAGGCCCTAAATCTAAATTATGTAGATCAAAGGCATGTCATAACATCAATAGACAATACAATAGGCGATATAAGAAGTGACAACACAAAAGAAAATAAAATCCATGATCGCAATCATAGAGGAAACCACACACAAAAGATCATGGTCATGTACAAATCTAAAATAAAAATGATGCCAATCATGAAAACAATAAATTAAAACCATGACTTATAGGCATTAACATAAAAAATCCCCAAAATTTCAATTTTATCCCCTTGAGTCCAATGTTCACGGCACTTCCATTGATCATACAAATGCACTATATATACATATACATATGCATATTCATATACCAAAATTAGTTCAAGACTTCTTTATAAGGCTCACAACAACCTTGAAGTCTTACATTCACCAAAAGTTCATAGGGGATCTTTTCAACACACACACACACATATATCAAGGAGCTTAAGGGAATGCCCCCTTCTTCTTGACATCTTGCATCATTGATGCATGTCCTTGTGGCTCGTAGGGGCTAATTTATTTCTTCTTAATCTTACGGGGATAATACTTTTTTAGATGCTCCTCTGCATAACACCAACATGAAAATATCCACTTCTCCTTTTTAGCCTCACAGGGCCTCTTATTGCTAATACCATTTTTCCTTTTTGAGGATTCAACTTGATATGCCATTTGTCACAAATGTTTTCACAGTTCAACATTCCACTCGACCAACTCTTTCTCTTTTTAAGTGAGTTTTCTAGGTTATTGCTTGCAGATATTTAATTCATCTTCCATGTATTTAAGCTCAACCTCCAAATTCCTAAAGGTTCTTTTCCTCTAGAGGGATGTCCCTCTTGAGTCGTGCTCGATGAAATTGATACATATCCTGTTGCACCATGCCACAGTCCATGTTTCCTTTCGCTGCTACTGAGTATTGATATTTGTTTCTATTTGTTTCCACACACACTCAGCTGTTAATGCATTAATAGATATAAACAAATATACCAATTTCCTTGCCCTATTTTTCCAATCATGTTGACCTACGACTGCACTCATGCCTCAATTTACGTATTAGTCACGTCTCAAAGTCCAAGACAAAAATATTTCAACATATCTTTTCAAAAATTAGAAGTTCTACATGCACATGCACATATCAACTCATTCATAACCATGTTTTTAGAAGATTCCAGTTTCTTCGTGATGTTCAACTATAATTGGAAACCAACTACTATGCCAAAATCAACACCATTAGTTTCATTCAATCTTTGTACCAAGACCAAAGCAACATGTAGAGACTCATGACTGTTTTGTTTTTGACACCATTTCCATCCATTTTCCCTCTTTTTATCATTTGTATTAACTCAAATAAACAGTAAACTATAGATTTTGACATGGTAAGGAACTCAGATGTCTTATTTTTCATATTTATTTATGTGCCTTTATTATTAAGTTAAAAAATTGTAATAGCTACAGAATTAACATGATTCTATAGTTGTTTCATGATTCCACAGCTATCTCTACGGTTTGCCGGATTTCAGTACGCTAGCCAAGCAAAGAAGAACATGGGCATATGGGGATTGATCTCCTCATGGATCTCCTCCTATTCGCTCGAGCCAAATCATGAAGGAAATTACCCAGTGGCACAATCAAGGAAGCAAGCCAATACATGGATAAATAAAGCAGCAAGAGTTCAAATAGATCATGATTCTCCGATTTGCTTTCCAAATAGAAAATCGTTGAGAAACTTATTTCTTCGTTATAAGATTAGAATTCAGATTAGGATTGGTTTAAGTTTTTAAGGCATAACAACCTCAATTCGTTGAGCACGAATTCTATATATATAACTCTATAAACAGAAAGTCGGGATGCATATATGTAATGTTTAATTGACAGTCTGAAGTTTCATAACTCTGTTCTTTTTAATTGAAGAAGTATTCTCGTCAATCTCATGCACAATTAGCCATTGAATTAAAGTCTTAAAAATTGTTGTTTTTTGGAGGGTCCCTATAGACAGTCGAGGTTCTTTCTTTTATTTTTAGATCATTTCATTTCGTTTTTGTTATTTCCGGAATTGCATTATCAAAACTTCAATTTATTTGTAAGTACTTGTTTACAATATTTCGTTTGTTGTCTATCAATTTCAAATCATTTGTATGCTTTCTAAAATAGGACTATGTACATAATCCTCTCCTTTTCATAGCAAATATGTTTGATTAGATCACATTCCTTCTGCTTTTGTTTTATTACTTCAAGTAGAATTTTTAATTGCAGTGTGTAGATCTTAACATAGATTGCTTTATAAATTTATTCTTGAATAGAAGTGATTCTTTGAAGAGCATAAATAACTGTCTTTCTAGAACATAAGTAGTTTAGTTATAGATTCCAGAATAACTTTTTTTCTTTCTTTCTTTCTTTTAAAGAAGTACTTTTTCTTTTCCATCACCTTGTATAGTAATTCTTTTGAAACTAACAAAAGGCAATTAAATAGAATCATGATAGCTTGTCTTAATTTCCTTTTCAAGAGTTGATTGTAGGAATTTAATTGTAAATCTTCAGTTTCATTAGGAACATAGGAATGAAGAAAATCCTTAAAACAAACACAATCATCATTTTAATAAACTCAAAAATGCTTCTCGCATATATAATGCACTTGCACTTCACAAGTTTACCAACTCCGGTCGATAATTTATGTAAAAAATTTAAGAACATTGAATTGAATAAACAGTTTGGCATTGTTGCTAAGGAAGAGTAAATAGAAGTCTCGATTTATTTTAAATAAATAAATAAATAAAAAATGATATGCATAGGGGAAGAGACTCTAGGGGTAGATTTTTAGGTAGAGGAAATAACTTAATTCCAACAACATCGCTTACTCCACCACGACCTCCTAGTGCCACACCACCCACACAAACTCGAATTCCATCCATAGCAGGATAACATAAACTTCATAAGGTATTAAGATTCGAAATCCAACCTAAAGATTCACCAAATTCATCAAGAGGAGCCATAATAGAAGAAGATCCCATATCCCCAACAACATGGATAATTTTCCTACCTTCAACTGGAGAACAACTTCTAGCTCAAGAGTTGGAAGTTCCTATTGAAGAAGAGGAAGAAGAAACCTACTTCAAACAATTGATAGAAGAACCAGGGAACTAGAGGAGGTTTAAAACCCAATCTTAGAACCAAAATCAGAACCCTATATTAGTTATGAAGAATCTATAATGGTTGGAGAAGGGGAAGGAGAGGTACATAATTTGAATGGTGAAAAAACTAGGATTTGAGGGGGAAGAGGGGGTGGAAGAGAAGGTGGAAGAGATGGAGGAAGAGGAAGAGGAGAAAATATAAATCTGGAACCCTTTGGATTTCCAATCCTCGATGAAGATACAACTGTAACAATGAAAAATATCTCACTCTCTATCCTTCCAAACTTTCATGGATTAAGGAGTAAAGGTCTTGAGACATTTCTCTTTGAATTTTAAGTCTTGTGTATATCATATGGTTATCTACATGATGCTAAAAAGCTGAAATTATTCCCCGCAACCCTTAAAGATGCATCATTAAAATGATTTATGGGTTTAGGAATAAACTCCATAAGAACATGGGAACAAATGAAAACTACATTCTTAGAGAAATATAAGGATCACTATATTGCCCCATAACATTAAATATGAAGTATTTAAAATGACACAAAAAGAAGATGAAAATTTTGAAGATTTCGATGAAATATTTGCTTACAATGTAAAAAGGACAAAAATAAATAATCTAGATGAGGAAACTTTGAAAACTCTATTATTGACATCAATTAGAGATGAGTGGATTGATCTTCTCAATCTAATTGGTAAGGGAGACATTTCTCAGTTACCACTAAGAGAAATTTGTGAGTTGTGCATACACATTTCAAGAGGCAAAGCAAGATCCAGGAAAAATCCAAGAGACCCTCTTCTATCAAGGATTAATAAATCTACATATGGGACAATAAGTAGAGTAGAATTAGGAAATTTGCTTGATAATTTTAAAACAAATATTTTGGGAGTCTTAGTGAACAAATTGAAACCCTTAAAATACCAAAAAAGCAGAAAGTTGAAAATGTTGCATGGTCCATTTTTTGTCCTAAGTGCATAAAGAAACATGCCTTGAGAGAATGTCTTCTTGATTGAAAAAGTATAGAAACTTGTGTTATTTGTGTGGAAAATCATGATACAAAAGAATGTCCCTCAATACCAGGACTTAAAGGTGTTTATCAAGAAGAAGGAGTACCAAATCAGGTAGATGATCTCTATTTTATTGCTAAAAGACCATGGCAGAATCCATAGCCAATACATCTCAAGGTTTTAATACTGAACCATTTGCACAATCTTCGCAAAGTAATTGGACTGCCCCAATGCCTTGGAAATCTTGGAAACAATCTTGGTCACAAGTATGACAAAATCCTTATGGAAAATTCCCTCAATATCCTCAATATCCTCAATTTCCACAATTTCAACAATCATATCCTACTTTTCCTCCACAATATTATCCTCAACCTAGTCAACGAACTCAACCTCACAATGTGAATCCACAACGTTCATTGCCATTTCCTCAAAGACCAAATCAATTGCCTTCCCAACCACTTCCAAATCGAAATAATAATAAAAATTCACAATCCGTTTACAATATGGAAGGACAAAATTTTCAAACCTACATGATAACCCCACTAGATCTAAATAATGTTCAACTTAGATCTGGGAGAATATTAGAAAAGAAGTCTCCCTCAATTGTTATTCAAGAAAGTGAAAAAGAAAAGATCCATGAAGAAGAAAAGTCTCTTAGTAATAAAAAAGAATAAACTCAAAAATCATTTACTCCAACACATTCAAATAACTCAATTCCTATTATGGAACAACTTTCAGTATCTGTTTCAAAACCACCTTTCACCGAAATATTAAAAAATGACAAAGGGGTAGAATTTATTTATTTATTTATCCTCTTTTTTTATATTTTATATTATTTTATTTTTTATTACATGATTACGACATGTTAGATGAAATGAAGAATGTTTGCATAGACATTCCTTTGCTTCAAGCCATTAAGGAAATACCAATTTTCGAAAAAGAAAATTAGGGACTTGAGCATAAAAAGACTTGGAAGAAAGAGAAAAGAAATCAAAAGAATCCAGCTTGTTGGAAAAATTGCAAATATCATGATGGGTAAAACAACAATTCAAAAATATCTTGATCCGGGAAGTCCCATTGTGAAAACACACATCAATGGTGTAGAGATCCTAAATACATTGATTGATCTAGGAGCAGCCATAAATATCATGAGTAAACAAACTATGAATCAATTAAAACTTTTTAATCTTCAATATACACCTACACTATTACAATTGGCAGACATATATGTAATCAAACCTAATGGTGTATTAGAATACATATATGTATCCTTAGATTCTTGGGAATACCCTATTGATTTCATGGTTTTAACACCCAAGAATAACTTAGGAGGACATCCATTGATTCTAGGAAGACCATGGATAGCTATAGCGGATGCTTTCATAAGTTGTAGATCCGGTGATATGTTCATTTCTGATGGGAGTACAATAAAGAAATTCACACTATATCTGCCAGCAAAAACAACAGTAGAAGTTGAAAATGAAGAATGGATAGATGATGAATTTTATATAAGACCAATATTTGCTACTTGACAATTAGATGAAGAAGGCCAAATTTTAAATTTAATGGAAAATAATGAATCTTCATCATATTATGAATCTAGTCAGAGTTTTCAAGGGCAATCCAATATTGAATATTTATCATCTCATCAACTATCCTTGCACTCTATGGAAAAATTTGGCAATCCCACAATTGAAATATTTCTAGGAAAAACTTTGAATATCAACAATAATTTGGAAGAATTTCAAAAGAAAGAATTAATCAAGATGTTACAAGAACATTCATCTGCTTATGCATGGGAATATACAGACATGAAGGGAATTGATCCTAATACTTATAAACATCATATATATATTGAAGAAAATGCCAAACCAGTTCGACAACCTCAAAGAAGAATGAATCCAAATCTAAGGGAGATTGTTAAGGAAGAACTACAAAAACTATTGAATGTCAATTTCATATATACAATATTAGATAGTCAGTGGGTTTCACCCTTAGTAATTGTTGCTAAAAAGAATGGAAAATGGAGAGTGTGTACTGACTATAGGGAATTGAATAAATACACTTTAAACTATCACTTTCCACTTCCTTTCATAGATCAAGTTTTAGATACATTAGCAGGAAAGGAATATTTTTCATTTTTAGATGGTTTTAGTGGGTATAACCAAATCCAAGTAGCCCTAGAAGACCAAGAAAAAATCACCTTTACCTACCCATGGGGAACTTATGCTTACTGAGTACTTCCCTTTGGATTATGTAATGCTCCTGCAACATTCCAAAGAGCAGTATTAGGCATTTTTTTATGATCTAATTCATGATTGTGTGGAAGTATATATGGATGATTTTACAGTTTATGGAAATTCTTTTGAAGAAGCTCTTAAAAATTTGGAAAAAGTTCTCACTAGATGTAAAGAGACAAATCTCTCATTAAGCCATGAAAAATGTTTTATGATGTTTACTAAGGGAATTGTTTTAGGACACCATATTTCAAGAAATGGAATTAGAGTGGACACATCTAAAGTAGAAGTTATTTCTAAATTATTGATTCCAACCTGTCAACGAGATGTTAGAAGTTTTCTTGGTTTCACTGGTTATTATAGAATATTAATAGAAAACTTTACAAAAGTTGCACCTCCACTTTTAAAACTGCTCACAAAAGACTGTGAATTCAATTGGAATTCTGATTGCCAAAAGACCTTTGAGTCATTAAAAGAGAAAATCTTTGAATCACCCATTCTTAGAGGACCAAATTGGAAATTAGCTTTTCACATTTCAACTGATGCTTCAGACACAACTTTAGGAGTTGTACTAGGACAAAAATACTTAACTCCATATGCCATTTATTACACCAATAAAAATTTGACTCCTACAGAGTTAAATTATACTATCACAGAGAGGGAGTTTTTAGCTGTTGTTCATGCCATCAATAAATTAAGACATTATATTATTGGCTATGAAACTTTTGTACATACTGATAATTTTGCAATTAGATTCGTAATGAATAAATCAATCACTAATGGGAGAATCACTAGATGGTTGTTGTTGCTGCAAGAGTTTAACATTACTATTTTAGATCGACCTGGAAAACGAAACACAGTTGCTGAATTTTTATCAAGGATTCAAAGTGATACCAATGACATGCCTGTAGAAGATAATTTTCTTGATGAATATATTTTTGCAGTATCTACTAAATCTCCATGGTTTGCAGATATCACTAACTATTTGGCTATAGGAAAATTACTATCATACTTGTCTCCTTGAGAAAAAAGGATGGTAATTCAAATAGTGCATCTTATTCATGGATAAATTAAGAATTGTATAAAATAGGTCCAGATCTGATCATCCGAAGTTGTGTGAGAGAAGATGAAGTACTAGAGATATTGAAAGCTTTTCATGATGAACCATGTGGATGAAACTTCACTGACAAAAGAACTTCTTGCAAAGTCCTTCTCTTAGGATACTATTGGCCTCCCCTTTTTAAGGATGCCAAAGAGTATGTTAAGAGATGTGATAATTGTTAAAGGATGGGGAAATTTGCTCCTTCTAGTGAGATGCCTCTACAACCTCCGGTACTTATTGAACCTTTTGAAAAATGGGCTTTGGATTTTGTTGGTCCAATCAATCCACCTTCAAGACAAAAAAAGGTACATTCTCGTTTGCACCGATTATGTTACAAAATGGGTAGAAGGTAAAGCACTTCTTTCTGCTACTGAAAATGTTGTAGTTTCATTTCTTTTTTTATGATATCTTTACTCTTTTTGGTGTTCCAAGAGAAATTGTAAAACATCAAGGTACTCAATTCACATCCAAGTTGGTATAAAAGATAATGGAGGAATAAAAAATCAAACATCGAAAGTTTACCCCATATCATCCTCAAGCAAATGGACAGGTGGAGTCCACCAATAAAGTCATTGAAACAATTCTCACTAAAATTGTGCATTTGCATAGAAGAGATTGGGCAGAAAAGCTTCCAAAAGCTTTATGGGCATACCGTACCACATGGAGAAATACTACAGGACATACTCCGTATGAGCTTGTCTATGGAAAACAAGTCACGTTTCCTATTGAGTTTCAAGTCAAAACTTTCAAAACATCAATCAAATTGGGTCTTGATCTTTCAGAAGCACAAAAATAAAGAATGGATCAACTAAATGAACTTGATGAGATAAGACAAGATGTAATCCAAAGAACCAATCTAGTTCAACAACAAAGATCCAGATGGCATGACAAATATATCAAAGAGAGAAAATTCTAGCCAGGAGATTGGGCATTACTTTTTTATTCAAAGTTCAAATATTTCCAAGAGAAATTTCAAACTCATTGGCTTGGGCCTTACGAGATTGAAACAATCTTTGACAATGGTGCAGTAAGGATTAGAAATATTGATGAAGAAATGATCACTTTTCTTGTGAATGGTCATCGAATTATAATCTATCATAAAACATTGACCAAGGAAGAATTTATCAAATATTTGCAAGTTAATACTAATTTAAAGTTGGTGAAGAAGGATTTTCCTTCTTCTCCAACATGATCTCCAAAAGTCTTTTTCTTTCTGATATATAATATATATATATATATATATATATATATATTATATATATACTTGAAAACCAACAATGGTTGGCATGTTTATACAGAAAATATAAGGCGAAAATCAATTTTTGACACCTTAAATTTTCCTCACATATGTTCTAAACCCATTTTCTTTATGTGCCACTCTTTTCTTTTCAAAAATAAAATAGCTACAGAATTATTGAGTTTCTACAGCTCTAACAGATTTCTGTAGCCAATTTGATGGAAATTTCTGATGGAATAATTGAAAGAGTGATTGACTCCCTCCACTGCAAAGAACCTGAAGACAATACAAAGGACATCAACCAAATGTTAGAAAGTAATAATTCAAAGGTATGCAATTCTTTAGTTTGCTAATAAGGATAAAAAACATTAATTTTATGAATTATATAGACATCATAATACCAAATTCAAAATCATTATTACTAAGAGTTGATAGTATCATGTCAAATCAGATCTAATCCGCCATTCACTCCTCATCATTATACCTACGCTCCAACCCACATCTCGATTTTATTGATTCAATCACCCAAATCATGCTCATTCATGCTCTCAACAGTTATGTTCTATCACACTTCTTTGTACCCTTACCACTTACACTCCCATAATTCACACTCTCGTCCTCATTTCTTTGAAACCCTCTAAAACCCTCATACCCTGTCAAATAAACAATCTTGAGATGAATCTTCTCAGCCATGGGAGTTATAGTAAGAACATAACCAGTAGGAAGAAAATTTTTACAAGGATATCCACAGACAAGAGAATTGTTGCAGAAAGCGCAATGGCTAGAGTTTGTGGAGAAATTTGTCGCTTTCCACAAAGAAGTAACCAAATCCTTCTCTAGAGCCTTTGATGGGTGGAAGTTGAGATAGGGGACATAAAATTTACAGTGACAAAATCCTTTGTTACCTAAGCTACTCGATTGCCTCGAATTGGAGAAAAATGGTTTAAAAAAAGAGGTATTGAGAGAGAGGATTGGAAGATTTTTCTGAAGAACCCTAGCATGGACACCACCATTTTCAAGAAGGGCATTCCGAGCACAATATTGAAAAGTGAGTGGAGAAATTTACTTCTGATAATTCAAAAATTTATTACTTGCAAAGGGAGGTTTGGATGTGTGTTTTTCTATCATGTTTGACTGCTGATGAATTTTAGTGAGGATAATGAAATAAATATTCCATATTTCTTACTTAATAGTCTGAGAAAGATGTTAGGGTATGTTCAAAGGAAAATTCAGTTTATAGAGAACACCATGTATCACCATGGTCTTGTTAAAATCCTTATTGAATTTCATCTTAAAAATATGGGTGATAATTTGGAAAGCTTTTTAGTGAGGAACCATTTTAAGGAAGATAACCAAGAACAATTGAGCAACAACAAGGCCAAAAGAGGGAGAAAAATAAAAATTGAAGAACTAGTGGAACAAGAACGACCGAGTAGCAATAAAACCAAGAGAGGGAGAAAAAGAAAAACTGAAGAACCAGTAGAATAAGGAAAATAACAGTCACGAGAGCAATCAAAGGATGACATTCCTCTTGCAGAAATTTGAGAGAATATAAACAAGAAAGATGTTAGAAGAAAGAAATCCAACCAAAAAACAGAGAGCACACCCAAAACAGAGAAGCCTAAGATAGAAAGAAAGAAAGAAAGAAAGAAAAAATTCAAATGCCTCTTGTGACAAGCTTAAGAAGAAGTATCAGACTCAATCCAAAAACAAAAGAACAACCTTCAAAAAGTATGGAGCATATCAAGTTAGAAGCAGAGGAAGATTCACGGATTTCTCTGCCAACTTTCATCACACCTCCTCAGAGTCCAGGCTGAAGGACACCTGAAATTGATCCTGTACTGCAGAAGATTTATGATTATATTGAGTCCCTGGAGAAAAGAGATGCGGCGAAAACATCAGCTTCAAATCAAGAAGAAGTCGAGTTTAGTAAATTAGAAGAACCTCCAATAATAAATATTTTAAAACAATAAATATTCAAGCTGGAGACACTAAACATGTACATTTAGAAGGAGAACCAAACGCTAAAGGCGCGTAGTGAAATCCAAATAGCTAAGATTGACAATATCCTTTTACACCCAAGTCTGTGGTAAGAAAAAAAAGAGGATGAATCAGAGAAACAAAGCTCTATAAAGACAAGTCATCAGCATGAAGTACAAGATTCTCATGAAAAAGCCAAGGATGGTAGTGGTTGGAAAGAAAGGGAAAAAGATGAAGTTGGATGTACTTGTAGAGGTCTCAAAAGAAATGCATCAATTAAACATGAGACATTAGTTTTGTGTTTTGCATGAGGACATGCAAAGACCTCAACATGGGGGAATGTAGAGTCTCATGATTGTTTTGTTTTTGACACCATTTCCATCACTATTCCCTCTTTTTATCATTGCTATCAACTCAAATAAACAGTAAACTATGGATTTTGACATGGTAAGGTACTCAAATGTCTTATTTTTCATATTTATTAAGGTGTCATATTATTAAGTTAAAAGATTGTAATAGCTACAAAATTAACGTGATTCTGCAGCTGTTTTATGATTCCGCAACTATCTCCCTAGTTTGTCATATTCCAGTATGCCAGCCAAGCAAAGAATCACATGGGCAGATGGGCATTGATCTCCTCATGGATCTCCTCCTATTCTCTTGAGCCAAATCATAAAGGAAATAACCCAGTGGCGTAGTCAAAGAAGCAGGTCAATACGTGGATAAACAGAGCAACGAGAGTTCAAATAGATCACGACTCTCCCATTTCCTTTCCAAATAGCAAATCGTTGAGAAACATTATTTCTCCGTTATAAGATTAGAATTAGATTAGGATTGATTTAAGTTTTTAAGGCATAAAAGTCTCAATCCGTTGAGCACGAATTCTATATATATAACTCTGCGAACAGAAAATCGGGATATATGTAATCTTTAATTGACAGTCTGAAGTTTTGTAACTCTGTTCTTTTTAATTGAAGAAGTATTCTCATCCATCTCATGCGCAGTTAGACATTGAATAAAGTCTTAAAACATGTTGTTTTGTGGAGGGCCCCTACAGTTGAGGTTTTTTCTTTTATTTTTATCGTAGTTCATTTTGTTTTCATTATTTCCATAATTTCATTATCGCAGCTTCAATTTCTTTGTAATTACTTGTTTATAGTCTTTCGTTTGTTTTCTGTCAATTTCAAATAATTTGTATGCTTTCTAAAATATGAATATGTACATAATCCTCTTCTTTTCATAGCAAATATGTTTGATTAGATCACATTCCTTCTGCTTTTGTTTTATTGCTTCAAGTAGAATTTTTAATTGCAGTATGTAGATCTTAACATAGATTGCTTTATAAATTTATTCTTGGTAGAAGTGATTCTTTGAAGAGCAGAAATAATTGTCTTTCTAGAACATAAGTAATTTAGTTATAGATTCCAAAATAACTTTCTTTCTGTTCAAAAACACAATTTATCTTATAGAAGTAGTTTTTCTTTTCCATCAGCTTGCATAGTAATTCTTTTGAAACTAACAACATTTAGTTAAATAGGATCATGATAGCTTGTCTTACTTTCCTTTTCAAGAGTTGATTGTAGGAATTTAATTGTAAATCTTCAGTTTCATTAGGAACATAGGAATAAAGAAAATCCTTAAAACAAACACAATCATCATTTTAATAAACTCAAAAAGGCTTCTAGCATATATAGTGCACTTTCACTTCACAAGTTTACCAACTTCGATCGATTATTTATGTAAGCAATTTAAGAACATTGAATTGACTAAACACAACAATTTAAATTCATCATTTACAACATGGCTAGTAATCAATATGTCTGCAATTTTAAGGAATTAATTAGAAACCCTTCAACACGTCAACATCATTTCATGCTTAATCATGTCTTTACTTGGATTAAATTTCATACTTATAATAAAAATTATCAGCATTGAATAGGCTCTTTACAGAGACCCTTATTATTACTTGCTAAAATCAACCTTCACAAGGGAAAGGAGTGTTAGCCTTCATGGGCTTAATTCAATCTCTTTACTGAGACTATCACCACTAATCAAAAGGTCAACTTTTCTACAAGCAAAATAAGTGACATGTATATTCAACCTCTTCATGCAAGGCAAACAACAACAAAGAATCTCATAAGATTGACTATCACATGCAATCAACATCTTCAACCTTGTCATCATTATCTGGGCCACATTCTCCAATTGCTTTGTCCACTATACTAGAAGAATACCCATACATCCAATATCGTTGTCCACTGTACTAGAAGAATACCCATACATATGAGATAAGTATTTATTGAAGAGGATGATGTTACACATGAGAGTCTTGATAATTCAAGATAAACTCTAATATTGCGGTGTCTTTCTCTAGCAGAGCTACAAATCCTCCTTCTCCAAGGTATATACAAGGTCATTTCATTTGAACTCATTTAGTTCAGGTATTGATCATGGATTTCCTATCTCATAACGAGATGACAACCTTTACAGGCTTCAACCATCCATTTTCATACGTCACACCCATTCCTTGAACATATAAGGCATCAACCACAAAGACAAGCATTCATAAAGGAAACCACAATCATCCTAAAGAAAAGGTCAACCCTAATTGAGGTCTTTCCCATGTAATTATTAGGTAATCGGACTTCCCCATCATACTAAATATACCTAAGCGCGTTGCCACCCCCGACACCTACACGCACATGCAATCATTCTCCAAGGGGAAAAAGCATTTATAAGGTGGAATGTAACATCAACATATAGGAAACAATCAATCTCTACTGAGGTTATTAGCCTCTTACAACATATATGCCATGGGAATTCATCCCAGCTAGCATATAATACATATGCCTACCATTCATTGAACCAAGAAATATGATATAAAATACATATCACACAGGGATTCTTCCCCAATTCCCTCAAACCTCATGAACATAATTGTTCCAAGCATACAAGATTGCATCTCCCAACCAATGGTGATGGCATACTACAAGTAACTCATTGCCCTACAAGAAGTTCTACAAAATTAAAGAGAGAACAGTTTCTAAGACCACAACCACTGGTTATCCCACCTTCAAGATGCCAAATATCAAGTGCATACATTTGCAAGGCATTTATCAAATTAAAACACCAAACATCATTGTAGTTAGTGTGCAATATAGATCAAATGCTATGTGTAAGATACCATCATGCTTGTTCAATTATTACACTCATAATTGAGCTCCTCCCTAGATCCAAGGATTCATGCATATTTATTATGCAAGCAATTAGGCAATTATAGACCGACTTTTAACACTAAAGCATTAATCTAGTTAATTAAAAAAAACCATTATGAAACCCCTTTATGGGAATTTTGTTGGAAATTACCCGGTTCCAGTGTTGAACCTGGATACTTTGATACCACTTTGTAACCCACCCCCTCCTAATCTTCACCAAAACATCAGTTAGAAGGAGGTGGTTACTATGTTGACTCAAGATCCAAGGTGCCATGATGGAAATGGGGTCTAAAAAAATTGATCTTTTCAACTAACTTAAACCTTAGTTAGACACCATTGCATTTGTCTCATCAATATAAAATTTTACTTCAATATTACCTTTGTATCAAAATATACAGTCGTTTGAATTCCTAACGATCTAGGAGGTGCCACAACATCAACTCGTCGCGTAGCACCCACATGGCTACCTAGCTCCACTTGGCCATGGCGTATTAGTTGTCGACCCGTTCATGGGTTGGGCGTCACAACACTTGTGCTATGCATTAATATGAAAATAATATGAATATATATACATATATTACCGACCAAACTCGACATGCCATCATTTTTTGCCAAACTTTGCGTTACCTGGGTTTTGTTACCCGACCCTTAGCATTTACACATTCATGAGTTAATCCGGGTCAACATTTCAAGTTGACCCGTGTGCGGTCATTTGATGGATTGCTTATTAATAGAGACTTTTCCTGTCTCTCGAGATTTGTCACTCGAGCCTTTCCTCCTTTTCTCACTTATAAAGGCTCTGAGGTCATGCTTCTAAGTTAACTTGTAAGGTGGGTCTAACCTTCACAAATGACTAAACTATTGGGTTCACGTCTCTACCATTGTAGCTCAATATTACGTCAACCTGCTTCCCTTTGAGTGCGTGACCTTTAAAACATCTAGGAGTCCTCCTATTAGGATTATGTGTAATGAGCTCCACCATTGGATAACACACAACCTCTACTCCATTCCAACCTGCTCCACACTGCCAACTTTTCCACGCTAGCCCAATCCTCATCAGCTCAAGCATTCCTCTCGCGCAACCTTTTGTGGGCTTTTGGGATGCCACCCTTATGGGCTTACATCATCCCAATTCCATTTGAGTTGTCGATCTCTTCAATCAATCTTGGTCATTCGTAGATTGGTTTCTGCACTTGGTCAAGCGTTTGGTCATGAGGGAAGAAGGGAGGGAGATAATTAGTGATAAGGAACCACTTATAGAGTCCTCCCATATGTTCTATTCCATTGTAATGAACAATATGCGAGTTGTGTTAGGATAAGGAAACCCTGCTACGTGCACAACTGCATAAACTTGATCTGGGTCATAGTGGTTCCGCTAGATACCTAGTTAGCATAAGCCACTTAGAGCCAATTACGAATATGTCATCCATGGCTTGGCCATGACGGTTCTATAAGAGCTTGGATCTGCAACAGAATTTGACTCTTTCCCTTGGGATTTTATGAAGCAAACACAGGTGCTATCCCTCTCAAGCTTACCACAAGGATACCATGTCAAGGTTCCTGGTGGATGCAATACAAGACACATATCAAAGAGTTGTCCATTCAACCTTTCAAAGATTTGTGGTCCCTTGGGTCCTCAATAACTTATGAGGAATAGGTCGATCTCAATCCAGAGATCCCAAGGCCTCTCTTGAAGGAACAACAAGTACAACAAGATCATAAAGGAAACCATAAGGCATATGGTGCCCAAAAGGATGCAAGGAAATCAACATTCCTAAGAAAACAAGGAATTCTCCTATTGAGTCCAATTATAGGCATGGACCATAAGTATTGACACATAACTAACAATAACAAAAGACTACAAACATTTCATTCACATGGACGAGAATTTCGGGCATGTATTGCGCAAATGATCGTCAGATACCCTTGACTATAGGATTGAAGACTCCTGAAGAACCTCCAATGCTCATACCACACACCACAATACTACCCTGTGCATACTAAAACCACACAGTTGGTTATATATATATATATATATATATATATAATATATATATATATATATATATATATATATAGATATATATAAGGGTTTCCTGCATAACGAACAATGATACAACAATTCATGAAGGGTTTCCAGGCAACTTGTTAACATAAGTAACCAATGTATGAATACCCACCAATTTGGTACTAATCTAGTTGAGCACCATGACTATAACCTACCATTTAAGCAAGGATTTACAATGTCATATCAACTCTGAGACAACATACAAAATATGGATCCTAGCCTTGAGGGATTTAACATCAATGCATATATAGCAGAGATACAACTTTACATGGTGTACAAGAGCATAAAATCAAGTCATTCAAGCTCATGAGGTCGTGTCTTAAATAACATAGAATATTGATCTATTAGATTGAGTCCTTGATAAAATAAATGGGTATACCCAACACCATGGTATACATCACTAAAGGGTTGAACTCTTGTTAACATGGAAATATAAACCGAGAACTAGGGTATACATTACTGAAGACAGGAAGAAGACCACCGCATAAAATTAGAGGTCAATAAGGATAAAAGAGGAGGAAATCCTCAATATTACCACATTGCAATGCAAACAATGCTAATGAAAGATTCTAATCAATGTAATCACCATACTGCAATAAGAAAGAGTTATCTTACTAAATATTGCTATGATATAACCAATATTCTTACATGTTATCCCAACGCCTTCAAATATTAACACAACACATTAGTCACTTCTGTAAATAATAGTAACATAGACATGTCTTGCGCATTCATAACACCATCTCAACCAAGAATGTAAACATATTTTATTGTGATTAAAGAGCATAAGAAGCACTTATCTTAAATGGTGTAGGAGTGTTCCAATTGAGAGTGGGACTTCAAATCTCCACCCAACTGTAGACAAGATACAACCACTATTACTTTTAGTTGTCACCCCCGAGCCAGATTCCAAAGCTTGAGGGAGAGTGCTTTCAGAGGGAAGCCTTTAATGAATGCACAGTTGAACCAAAATACCACTAGGTCTCCCTTCCTTCATCCCTAAGGCAAGAAATTTCTATCTTTGTAATGCTTATGCCCAACAGTTTTCAACAGCCTGGTTATTCAACTAGTTTATAGCTCTCTTAAGATCCCAACAACATAGCTCGAGATGCTACCTTTTTTGCCTCTTCTACAATAGTTCTAAAATGCCACTATCTCTGCCCCTCCCAGAATTTTTCCTGCCAGGAGGTTTTCTCTCTCTTCACATTCAGTGTGTGTATGTTTTTTATCCCTCCTTCAAGCACATATCTTCCTAGTCCAAAAAATGTCTGGGTCCTCCCCTTTTCCCCACAACTAACTGCCCTTCTTATCCATGATTTTGTAGTAGTCCCCTCCTCATGGATAGTGAAACCCATGCTTCCTTAATTTTTTGTCGTCATGTTTTGATTGCTAAGGGAGAGTCAAAGGACAATTGCCCTTATCCCTTTTCTTTCATTTAATTTATGGCACCATTAGCCCACTGAATCAACCCTGATTGATATTTAAAACAACAATTCCATCAAGCAATCTCCTACCTCAATCAAAGGAATTTGTGTCCCTCTCTCAGTATTTTAAAATAATTATAATTATTTACAAGACAAAAATATTAACCAAGGGATATCACAAAGTTATGATTCAAACACTACACTTGAAGAGCTATAAATACATCACACAAATAAAATTGGAGCTATGTTAAAAGCATAGATGGATTTGAGAAAGATATAAAGCTTGGTATTTATGTTTTGATAATAGTAGTGCTACCTTGATTTAACCTTGGATAAGAGTTTTGTTGCTTAATTTGGAGAAATTGTATGAAACAAGTACACTTGAAAAATAGTCCGTTTTAGAAGTTTTACCTTGTGGAATGCTATTGAAAGGAGTGTGAACCCCCGTAATTGATGTTGACCCTGAAATCAATAACATATAATTAAAGACTTAAAAATGAAATGGATACAATTGCATTTGTGTGGTTGTGAGTAGGTTGGAAGCCTATCTTGCATGGAAAGGAAATGTACCTCGAAATGAATGCATGTGTGCATAAAGAGAAAATAATTGTTGTGATAAATTGTTAAATTAGATTAATGAGGTTTTGAAGTTTATTTTACTATTTATAAAACTAACCAAAACCTGAGTGTGACATGAAACTGAATTGGAACTTCAATTTTGGACCGTTATAGTCCAATTCATATGTAGCCAAAGCAATTAAATATGCCAAGAAGTATCATCTCCTTTTTTAAGCTAACATTGATGTATTGTTTTCAACACATAAAAAGACACCCAAAATGAAGGGACACTACTAGCAAAGTAGCACAATGTAACATGGGGGAAATTCCATGAATCAAGGATGATGAATTTGATGAAAGGGAAGTTATAGAATATGATAATGAGAAACTCATTAGACACCAAGAGAAGTAGCTAGAGATAAATGCAATGTTGCTACAAATCTTTTCATACATACAAAAGCTATAGCAATCTGGACCAGCTCCTAGTGATGAAGAGAGATAATTTGATGACAAGATTAGGGATTTTAATAAACTCAAGTTGGGTCAACTCAAATTAGATTATAACAAGTTCATAGATCTATTGAAGTATGTACCATTTATTAAAGAAGAGGAGATGATGATGCAATGCTTTCTCAGTGGGTTGCCAAAATCCTTTCAGGATCAAGTAGAGGGTGCAAAACCCAAGAAAATTAATGATACCATATGTAAAGAAAAGTAATGCATGGGACATGAGCCTCATAAGGAATATTATAAAATAATAGTGGAAATAATAAGATGATTTTAAATTACCCCATTAAGTTTTGGAGGGAAAAAGGAAAAATTATTTTTTCAACTCGTATTTTCAAATTATCTCGCTATGATTTTACTCAAATTTCAAGAAGGAGCACTCGTTGGATGAAAAATAATTTTTTTCATCCAAGGAGTACCCATGTTGCATACTTTTGATGGGCCCTACTACATGAAAAATGTGAAATACATGCAAAAATGTTATCGCAATCACATTTTTTCATGTATTTCACATTTTTTGTATAGTAGGGTCCATTGAAAATATGCAACATGGGTACTCTTTGGATGAAAAATTAAATTATGCATCCAACGAGTGCTCTCGCTTGAAATTTGAGTAAAAACGTAGGGATATAAGTTGAAAATATGAATTGAAAAATAGTTTTTTTTACTTTTTTATTTTTACCTTTTTATCTTTTTACTCCAAAAATGGTGAGTCATCCCCCATGGTTGGCATCATCATATTGAATCCTATTGGTTCTTACAAAGTTGATTTTTGTTGTACACTTTTGTTTTGAGGCCCATTTTTTACCTCAAAATTTCTCTAATGATAAGGTCTAGAAGAAGAAAGACAAAGTTTGGTTTGAGAAAACGGTCTAAAGCATCACAAGATATTGGAAAACAGTGCTAAGTTTAAGTTTCCAACGAAAAGTGCATGCCAATAAATTCCTCCCACTCAAGGGGATAAGGGAACCTCTAGATTAGTGAGAGAACGAACAAACAAGTGGAAGAAAAAGCCATTAAAATGATGGGGGTGTAGAGAGGAGCACCTGCTTTGTTACAGTCAGAATAAACAACACAATGGTAGGAAAAAAATTGATGTCTGAGAGATTACCACAATGAATGAAACAACCAATAGCATGTTTAAAATTCATGCAACAATGGAAAATTAGAGCAATGCAACGAAATAATGTTAGGAATTGGAAAATGTGTCTAGTTATAAGAGGAACATAAAGAATTTGAGAAGGTTGAGTCATCCACCACCAGTGGTGATGAGGAAAGAGGGAGCAACAACAAAAATATCAGATGATTAGAGAGTTGAAGGAAATCCTAGGGTATAGCTATGGGCTTGACAATAATTAATGAACTTTATATAATGGATAAAATCTATATATGTAGGAGTGCAAGGGGGAGGGCTCCTATGGAATATGCAGAAAACATTTGGGTTTTTAGGTTGTTAAAAAACTTAAGAATTTTTTTAAAAAAATTGTGCATACGTTGATGTGCTAAGTTTCCTTACTGAATAATCACAAAGGGCAGATTTTGAATATTTAAAGATATATCAAAGTAGACTTGACTACTTGAGAGTGCTTAATTAATTGTTGAACTAGAAAATATTAAGAGTGTATGCATTTAACTTATTCGATTAACAACCGATGTGTGGGTGAGATTGTGAAGTAGGAAAATGTGTCGGATTACTTTAAAAAATTAACGTTAAAATAAGATTTGAGGTAGAAAAATTATCTTCAGTCATACAAATGACCTTGGGGACAATGGAAAGAGAATGAAAGGCTAAAGGATCTAGGTGGACTCATTAAGAAAGCAACAACAATGACAAACATGTAAACCCGAAGAGTAATGACAAACACATGGCAATCCTTGGCTATGTCTGCGATTAATTTCCTGTGATATGCAGTCAACCCTGCGATCTACAGTCAACACCCACTGCAAAATATAGTCAAATAGAGATTCAAAAGCTCAGTCAATGGCAAGTCAACTCAGTCAAACAAATCTTCCTTCTTCACATGTGCGACTATTCAAGAATGCTAATGACATAAACGAAAACTTGCTCTTTGTTGGTGTTGAAGTTAGGCATCACAATGTCTATTTATAAAAGTCAAATGCGTGTGATAACCCAAGGGACATGTACCTTCATTGGCCTGGGCCAACTTGCCTTTCTTAGGATGACTTAATTAATAATTCTTAATAATAATAATAATAATAATAATAATAATAATAAGAGCTTTTTTTAGGCCAACTCGAAGACCATTTAGCAAAGCGAGAATACCTACTGATGCTACACAAAAATCAATAGGAAGTAATCTCTAGATATGAACATGTCCCCTTTAGATGAATATGTTGTCATGAATACAAAAATATTATTAGGTTATGTCCAATGAATACCAAGGAATTTCCTGAAGAACCCCCTTCTCAAAAAGAGCAAGATGATCTAGGAAACGTCCCCTAAAGAAGAAGAAATTTGAGTCCTTAGGGTACCTCAAATATTAACAAGATCCCCAAATTTCGCAATAGCTTCAAGTCTCTCTCCTCTTTGAAGGAGTCTCTAGAACATGACAACATTCAATCAAGCATGCAATCAACATAAAGAAAATCACATCACACATTATTGAATCCTAGAGATCTAGTGCAAAAATATCTTGAAGAGCACTAGAAAAATCGATCACTATGGGAAATGGTTAGTTCCCATATAGAAGAAGATGAAGAAAAATCCCTACCAGAAGATATGGACTTGGATAACCCATGACTGATTTTCATTGCAAAAGAATGGCATGGAAGAGATATGAAGGGCATACCAAATCATTATGTTAGGATTTTGTACAATGCCTATCTTCGAAACAAGGAAAGAAGCCAACTGGGCTCGAGTTCTTCACAATCCAGTCTTTGGGTTCAAATGAAGTATTTCAAGGTGGTCTCCACACAAGACAAAGAAGCCAAAAAATGAGGTTGCAAGGGAAATAAGGCATTGATCCAAGAAGATGGTAAAACATTAGTCTGTAAATAGCACAATGAAGAAGCCTCTTGAGCAGAAAATAACCTTACAATCCTTAGTCCATATGGTATGGATCCATTGGTAGAGATAAATTGTGTAGGGCCAAAAGCCATTAAATCTGCAAATTAGGGTTTCTTATGAATACACTTGATGAAGATCCTTCAGATTTGAGTGAGAAAATTTTAGGGAAGGAACTTCCTTTGATTTTTCCACCAAAACTGACCTAGGATCCATTTGGGCCTGATCTGACTTAGGGGGGTTCGAGCATGGATGGCATATTTATAATAAAAGTTCTGAGAGGAGGAAGGCTTACCTCCACCACCCCCCCCCCCCCCCCCCCCCCTTGTAAACGGAGAACCATGAAAACAATGACATATTTACCAATATTGTAAACTGAGAGAGGATCAACATCATCTAACTACTTACCTTGAAAAAGCAGGCATTGTATGCTTGAGGGAATACTCACTCGGAGCTCTAAATAGAACTTGAGATCTCAAACCAGATTGGAAGAGCAAACCCTAATGAGCAGTGACTGCACATAAGGGAGCTTGAAAATGATATAATAACAATTTGGTTAATCCGGGACACGATCTCTTGGCAACATATCCACAAGCGTAAAGAAAAAAACACTTTGTGAGATATTATGGGCCACCATAAGGGTTTTTGAAAAAAAAAATCCATTACAAAGTTTAAATAGGAAAATTATTTCCAAATATTTTTTATATAAATTTCATTTCTTTTAATCAATAATTTAATTTTTTTTACTATTAAATAAAAAGTTTATATTTCCATTTTTTGTGCATTTGAAATTACTAGCAACCCCTACCACTCATTTCATATTACAATTTAGCAATAAAATCTAAATATACATCTTGAAATATGCTGTTATTTTATGTGTATTTGTAATAAAAGAGTGATAACAACTACAACTCTGTTTTTTTTATTCATTGTTTTTTCTTTAATATTCATATGTTAACAATACGTCAAAAATTACCATTTTTCCCTAGCTATTTGTTAATATTATGAAAATTGTACATGTGCTAGTCTTAAATATTAATAAAGTTAATCATAATATTAATATGTTTATGTAGCTTATGTGATTTGGATATAACAATATGAAGATAATAAAAATCTTGCTTTTTCCTTTTTACAATTTTGTATTTCCACATGCAAAATATAAAATGTGGAAACAAGATTCCAAGTTATTCTTCCCTTATTCAACATGTGGAATGTGGAATGCAAACAATTTTCTTGTTCACACATCTTAGAGCTAAGTTTCCCCAAGTTATTCTTCCTTTATCTATGCTAAGTTGCTCTCTCTCCTCTTGTTATTCTCTCTCCTCTTATTATTCTCTCTTTCTTCACACACACACACACACACACACACACACACACACACCCACACACATATATATATATATGAAAACGCAGAAGTCTCATAATTGAAAACACAAAAGCCTCTTTCTATTATAGAAATACTCTGATCAATTTACAAGTGTTACCAGAATTACAGACTATAGCATAGCGTGTTGCTTCCTAAGAGTCCCGCCATTTTAGGTTCACATATGCATCAAATTGCACATGCGCAGGCTTGTCGAACTTGACCTAAGACACAATAACAAAGAGCTTGTAGAAAGAGAGAGCTCTAGCGACTCGAATGCCCAAATGGCGATACATTTTATTTATCTATAGGATTTCAAGAGAGCATCCAGTCTTCTCGAAATCTAACATGTCTACATAAAGTGTACAAACTATAGATCTCAAATCTAAAATTTTCCGTAGAATCTCTAAAATGTGGGTCAAGTCCCACCAAAAGTTAGAGAAGTGCTCCGAGTTTCATATATTCGTCTAGAAAGTTAACCTAAGATTTTACTTTGGAAAATTTTACACAGTGGAGATTCCTGAGGAGTGATGACAGGGTTACCCTCGCTTACACCCACAGTATGCATCTAAAATGCATAAGTACATTTGTCCCAGGAATTTTAACTCTCTAACGAGTCAAAATATCAACCATCAATGGTTAAGGGCTCCTTTCTTAATCTCTGTGGAATAATTTATTAAAACCCAACATAGCCTAACCCTTAGGCAATATCCACTTATCGGGATTTTAACCAACCCTCAAGCCTTCATTTATGACTTTATTAAAGCCTTTCATTAAACCCTTCTATCAGGACTCATTCGCTCCCATAAACCTTAGTTTAAGCTTCCTCTAACCCTTTAACCACATATATATAACCTTCCCTATTTAAACATTGGTTACATACCATTTATTGCATAAACTTACCTTTAAACGCAGAACTTCAATTATATCAGAATACAAAGGAATAACTCGACCAAACACATAGGTCGGACTTCAAGCATTATAAACCTGCGTTCATAATTATCATCGGGTTCGCATTCATCCATCGCCTTTCCATTGCACTCTCCATTCAAACTCCAATCAACAATAAAATTATGATCGTCGATCTAGACTAGATCCGATGGTAGGACTTTCACCCGATTAACAGAATAGAACGATGACCCTCCGCCGTCAATCTTCCTTCTTCATATCTGATGGTTGATGTTGGTTTTGGATAGACAACGAGCACAGGGATTAACCGCCCGATAAAGTGGTTTCCCCTCACCACCTTTGTGCTACATGTCGGATGGTGAGTGGAATCAAGCGCTCAACCTTCCATACCACTTATCATTTAAACCTCACCCGAAATACCACTTCTGCTTATAAACCCACCTTTTCGTCATTTATCTCCTGCGCTCTTCTCTCATGCGATGGCCATTGATCTATGAGATCTAACGATTCTTATGTATCACCTCTTCACTTCTCTGCTCATTCCTTTCCTTTGAATTTACTTTGTCCTTCAGTGTTTTTCCTTGTGGTTTTGGGTTTTTTCTTCAGGGTTTCAGTTTTCCACTCTTCCGCTTTCTCTGAACTTAACTCCATGAATTCTCCCTTCGCTGCCTCTCGCTTACTTTGATCCTTCAACTGGATTCAAAGATCCCTTATGATTCCTCTAAATCATTCTCACCTCTGCATATCTACAGAACTCTGCCTGCAACCTTTTGTTACAGAACCTACGAATTCATAATTCATTCATTAAATGCTCGTTTCACACACTTACACAGTTAGGAAATAAACCTCTGTATATATAAGTATAAACAAATGATTACATATTGAGACTTTTTGTCTCTCATAGGCCTGATCTTCAATATCAGTGGCCTCTCTTCTTACTCCGCCTGTAGGCTTACATTTATATCAGAGAGGTTCTGTTGAACTAATTCTAGTTCAAATCCTAGATCTACTGAACTGAATCCTAAATGTCCTTTATGTCCACTTCTAACTTCAATTAATTCCTAAGAACTCTCTCTAGTTCCTCGAATCATGAAACTACCTTTAGAGTTATAATTGATTTCTAACTCTCTTGTCACTATTAACCACTCATGTTCTCCTTTATTTGAGAGCATTTACAAACATCCTCACACATCTAATTAATTCCTATTCTAATCACTTAAAAGCCTAAATATTACATTAATTTGAGACTTAGGAAAACAACTTCCTTAAAACACATGACCCCCCTATGTCTACTCAAATATAATGATTTTCCTTGGGTTGAATGCTCTTGCATCAAGGAGGAACCCATGAAAGCAAGTAAACCGTGCATCATTCACGAGAGTAAGTAAACCATGCACCATACTACACAGAGGAGATTCTTCATGTGTGAATACCTCGAAAGCGAGAAAGATGAAATGAGAGTCTACCAATCCTGTCCTTTTGGACTTTTGTCAGAATCATATTCATAATCAGAGCCAATGGGTACTTCATGATGAGGATCAAGATTTATTCTTGGTATGATTTGAGTGTGCCAAGGTGGCTCATGTTCAAAGCAAGCTTAAAAGGATGAAGATTCCATAAAAGGATCACAATTGGCTGGTAGAATACCAATTTCTCCAAAATAATCGATGTTGATGTTGAAGTGGAAAATCCGAACTCCTCTTAGAAACCACACCACAGTAATCTACAATCCAAAATAGTTACCCTACACGTAGGGGATACTTGGAAAGAGATTCGTAATCTCGAAAGAACAAGGGTTAAAATACAAATAAAAGAAGCCGATTTACACTTCCTCAAGCAATGTCGTGACTCCAATCTTACCCCCACCTTTGCTTGCATAAAACACAGGTTACATAATAACCATAGACAAGAAGAATAATAATGATAAATAGGAATAATAATAATAATTTAAATAGTAATAATAAACTTTTAAATAATTAGTTAACAATAAT
>APFE030583627.1:26618-42680 GCA_000404065.3 Pinus taeda | reverse complement strand
TAATAATAAAGCAATAATAATAAATAATATAAATAATTTAGTCGGCCTACTGTATTTACATCAAACCTAATTCATATTTATCAAAAAACCCTTTTCATTCTTTTCTCCATATATCAGTCCTGATGATGAGTCCGGGTCTAGACTCGAAACGTCGACCAATATAAAGATGAGCACTGTGGAAAATCCGAACTCCTCTCAGATATCAGAGAGCTGTCAGGGGTTATCAATATTGTGGTACCTTGATAAATAAGATCATATCCAAAGATATCATATCTCAGACTGCCTTCTTCCATATCTTTATGAAGAAAATATAAATTCCAACGTGGGCCTACTTTACCAAGATCATCTTTCCTTGGAACAAATGAATACATCAGTAGATCCATCCATTGGCTCCAATGTTTGAAAGGGGAAACAACATCTTCACAATACATTACAATAAAAATTCTCCCCCAAGCTCTAGCATATTGCAAAATTCCATAATAATCCATCCAAGTTATACTTGGATCAAAGATGTAAACAATTTTTGGGTTGTTTTCTCTGGCTTGACCAAAATAGATGTGATTATTATTAACGAGGCTCCAGTTGATGTTATAACCGTGTCTCCCATTCTCGGAATTAAACCATTTTTCTAAAATCATTTTCTGGATCTCTGATCGCAGTGATAAAACCTTTTGAGAAAACAATCCCAACAAAACTGATAATGTCATGATGGACATAAATTGACTTGAGATTGCATTTTAGGAGAACTTTCTCCTATCTCAAACTTTTTGATGGATATAACCTTTAGATCTCTTATCACTTCTCTGGTCATCATATCAGCAAGACAATTTTCTTTCCCTGCTTTGTAGATAATATCAAAATCAAATCCTTCGAGCCAAAGTGCCCATCGTAGGACTCAGGAATTCCCTTGTTCTAATAATTTTTTATTTTGCAGCATACATTTCATATGTTTCAGATCTGTCTTGACAATAAAATGTACACTTTTTAGGAAAAGGTGAAATCTTTTAATGCCATTCTTGACAGCTAGTATTTCTTCATGTGAGGATGGATAATTTAACGTAGTTGATGAAAATGTTCCTGAAGCATAAGCACAAATCTCATCTCCATTATGATGCATTTGTAGAAGAATAACAACCCAACAAGAGTCAGAAGAATCCGTTTCTAGAATGAAAGGTAAATCCTATTCTGGAAGGGATAAAGATGGAAAATTCTTGATTTTTTCTTTAATGCGCTGGAATGCGTCAGTGATTTGTGGTAGCCATATTGAATCCTTTTTCAATCTTTGCTGGAGAATTCTGGTGTCCTTAGCTTGTTCTGGATATAATTGTTGGATATAGTTCAAACATCATAAGAATCTTTGGACAAATTTGATATCTGGAAGCTAGTCTAGAAATCTTAACAAAGATTGCAGAACATGAGGTTTCAGTTGTATCTTCCCTTGGGAAATATATAATCCAAGATATTCGATCTTGGTTTGGGCAATGATAAACTTATCCTAAGCGGGAGATAGGACTAAGTCGTGCTTGAAAACAACATGATAAAATGATTCCAAATGATTTTTATGTTGTTGTATGTCTTTGCTAAAAACTAACAAATCATCAATATATATAATAACAAAATCAAAATCATGGAAAATATCCTCCATGCATTTTTGAAATTCATAAGGCACATTCTCAGGCCAAAGGGCATAATTGTCCATTGGTATTGTCATCCTGGGACAACAAAGGCAGTCTTATACCTGTCTTGAGGATTTATGCCTATCTGCCAGAAGCCACTTTTCAAATCAAATTTGCTAAACACATTAGCACCTGAGAATTTTGCAAGGAGTATGTCTTTGCTGGGTAGAGGATACCTGATGGGTTCTAGTGCTTCATTTAATGCCTTGTAATTGATCACCAACCCCCTTTTCTCTCTTTTCTGTTTTGAGTGCTTGTTGATGTAGAAGGCTGAGCATGCCCATGAACTCTTCCAAGGTTCGATCAATCCCCTATCCAAGAGTTGTTTGATTTCTTGTTGGCACAACTTTTTATCTGTAGGGCTCATGTGGTTGGATGAGGCCATTTGTGGTTTGTGATCAGATCCTATCCTGAAAGGAAGTGAAACAAAGTACTTTTCTCGGAACCAAAATGCATCGGGATGCTCTGCTGTGCATTCTTTCTGAAGATTACATGCAATATCTTTGAGAACTTCTTGCCCATGTAGCTCATCATGCTTGACAATATTTTTTATTTTTGATAGGTCTTCAATAGCTTTCGTGAATGTATCCACATTATCAGGAGGAATCCTGATAGAGTATGTATTTTTTGCAGGGACAAATACTTTCTCATTTTGGACACTGAATGTGATCTGGTCTTTATCAACAATCATGGGCATGCATCTCTTTACAAAATCTTGACCAAGAAGAATATCAGATCTAGTGTCGTAATTATAAAGAGTAACATATATAATTGTTGAAGAAATATATATAGGAAAATTAGGAGTTACATAAGAAATATTCATGAGTTGTTTGTTAGTAGCTTTGAAATGTTGGTTGCCAATAATAAGTTGGGACAACCTTGTATTCGCAGCAACTACTCATGGCTCCTGTATCAATTTGGGTGTCTAATTGGTAGCCTTTGAATCATGATATTTTGATGGAAACTGGAATGACCATCCTGTCTCCAATGCCACCGATTCCTTTCATTGGTTCCTCTTCTATATTCAGCCCAGTTGTTGTGTGTGCTTTGTCAAAAATAGACGATACAAATTTGGAATTGAGTTCGTCTAGTTTCTGGACTTTAATTTGAATTTTTTCTGCTATGCTGACCAATTGTTGTCTGTCTCTTCATAGAATTTCTTCAAGTATTATGATGTCTATTAGGACAACATCGTGGCCTGATTCTTTGTTGGGCTCTGTGCAGATTCTGTTGTAAACCGTTTTGTAGGATCAAGGTCTTCATGAAGCTGGGATTCCATAGTCACTGCATTAATTTTCTCTTGGATCTGTCTCCTTGGGATAACTAGGCTTGGATTGAGAGAATCCATCTGCCTCTGGAGACTGGCTATCTGTTGTTGAGTATTATTAAAAGAAAACATAAGGTAATCAGAGAGATATGTACAATCACCTTCACTTGTAGCATCGTTTATTACTGAAATTTTCTGAAATGCATTCTCAATGTCAATATCAGAGTCAATATTTACAGAAAAGTATTCAAACTCAAAATTTGATTCAGAGACTAAATCCCAGTCAACTGGATTATGTGAGGAGCTAAACAATTTTGTAACTTTTTCCTCGATCCCTCTTTTGTTCTTTTTTGGACATTTATTTTCCCAATGATATTTTCTCTCGCAGATGAAACATTTTGATTCTCTAGCTAGTTTTGATCTCCTTCTGAATACATATCTATTCTTGGGGAATTTGCTTCCTTGATGCTCTTTCCATTTGGAACGGTTATGGAATCTACGTCTTGGGATGGAGCACTTACACTTTTGTCTTTGAGATATATGAGAACTCTTACCGGAGGAGTTCTTAAAGCATCCAAAGTGGTAAGTTTTTGAGAAAGAGTTGCAAAGATTAGGACTGAAACTTAGCTGCTTCTTGACATCATTTCGGGTCTTATAAGTTGCACACTCATTCCTAAGAATTTGAAGAATATGTTGTTGTAAAGAATCTAAGGATAGAGTATCTATTGAGATACTTTGAGAAGATAGTGCTTGGTGAACAAGCTATGGAATTTTGCCGGGCATTGATGCTATATAATGACACATATATGCAATATTTTGGTGGTCTGGGATTTTCTAGTACAACTTTTGCATGGTGCAATAGTATTCATCTGAAAAATATAGGCTGCACAACGTTTGACTCATGAACATTTGTTCATAATGGTCTGAATATGTTGATGGAGAACCAAGAAACTCATGGGATAATGCCATTAAAATTACTTGAAGGGGATCTTCATTGTCTAAAATTGCAAGCTGTCAGATCTTTTCAATGTTTCCCTCCAAAGTCTTGCATTACTTGTTAGTGCCCATGTCACCTGTATGACTACATCCTTCCATGTGGCTTTGAGGTCAGCTTTTCTCTGACTAAACCATGCATTAATCCTTTGCAGTAAGATCAGTGTTTGATCTCTATTCAAACAATGAAAATTAATAAAAAGGGCTGGTCCTTGGCTACTGAGAGTAGGAGTAGTTTCTTCTTGAGCTTCTGTTGACAACATGAAACGAGCCCATTTAGAAAATGGACTGGTTTGGGACTAAGATCCAATATCGGACCCTGAAGTTCTTGGAGCTTTATGTGAGAACTGAAATGATTCATTTATTTTATGTTTAGAAGACTCACCAGTGTCTTCTTATCCTTCCATCTTGATTTCATAAATTTTGAATCTTTATGACTTGGTTTTAATCAATTCTAGCTTTTCTCTAGCTAATCTGGCTCCATCTGTTATTCTTGTAGTATCTACAAATTCATCAGAAATAGATTTCAAGGATAAGGTATAAGATGACTTAGAATTTTTGAAGTAAGAAAACTTCGGGCCTTTAGCTTCAACTTCTTCATATTTGGGAGGAGATCTGGGTCTAGGCAAAGAGTCTTGAAAGCTAGACACTGCCTTACTGATAACTCCTAATTGAGTTATGATTTTTTTAATTGCTCCTCTTGCACATTCTGATGAGCATACATAGTATCATATGTTTGATGTATCATTTTGACGTGATTTTTGACTTCAAGAATGTCTTTGGCTAAATCATCTAATTTTTGAGCCAAACATACAGACTAATACTTATTGTAATTGAGCAATTTGACTAGCTCGGTAGGTTCAACTTTTGAAGATGATCGATAATGCAAGAACTGAAGATCACTTTGAACATAACCATTTTTGAATTTTGGGGTAGTGTTTGTTGGCTCTAAGATTCTCTTAGGAAGTGTGATTCTATTTCCAAGTTTTTCTTTGGGAAGACTGTACATTTTTATGTCAGATGTGGGAATCATGACACAGTCAGGGCAATCTGAATGTTGACCATGGTGTGACTAAGAACTGGATGGAGTATCAATAGTATGATATTTCTTTTTGGTATTTTTTTGTGTTATTTTGGCAATACACATAACTGAGAAGAAATGGATTTATGCATTTGTACATGAATACTAAAACTAGTAGTAGTTATAGTAGAAACTAACAATCTCGGAGAAATAGGTGTTTTTTCAAGTTTTGATGACAAACTTCGATTTAATGGATTAGGATTCTAGAATGTGAGACTAGTTCGACCATCTCCTATGGGTACAACTCTCAATTGGTGGGATGTGTTAGCTAATTGGGGATACTTTTGAGAGAGAGGTTGGTACGAATTTGACCATTCTTCAGGTAGAGTTAGCTCACTAAATCCAATATGGAGTGGAGTTGCATTACCTGGGCCAACTATAAATCCCTCTTTGATTGCTCTTTTATGCAGTCTATAATTTATAGGGGGCATGCTTGATGTGACAAAACAGATACAAACTGTGGTATGAAGTTGAGCTATTTGGGTATTAGGAGCAAAGTTAAACCCATAGAATTGAATAAAGGCTTGTAGGAATTCATTAATGTAAGGGTCTGTCAATGAGACCTGATAGCGAGGGATTGTTGATGACCATGCAGGACCATTATTTAAAGGACTTTGAAAACCTCCTATTAATGCATCATTAAAATCATTAGCATTGGAATCAAGGACAAAAATTAAGCATGAAGTATTTGGTCCAGGTCGCACAAGAGGATTGATTCTGAATTGTATAAGCCCAATATGAATGTATTTAAATCCGTTTTCAATACCCCACTCTACATATTCCTTATGGATTAAAGGAACCTGGTAGACTTGTTGAGACAAGGAAAATCAGAAGAGACTAGCAGCTCTGAATTTAAACATGGGCATATCATATATCTTATCCACATCAATATCTGGGAGAGTCTAATTTGGCCGAGGATCAAATTCTTGAGTGATAACTCATGTATTATACAATACATCCTTATTTTCCTTATTTAATAACTAAGACAACCAAGACCATTTTTTCTCATGTGCTTCTTTACGTGTTTCATAAAATAGATAATTTTGCCTAGAATCCATATTATACAAAGAGAGAAAGTAAGAGACACCTGAAAAATCACAAGAATACTTTGCATTTCGTGGTCTAACGCCTTCACGCCCAAAAAACGACCTCAACTAGTCTTCAATAGGGACTTATCACAATGTATGACCTTCCGCTTTCACCTACAACAGGTAACCCTGGCTCAGAATACCAGATTTAAAAACCCGGCTCTGATACCATATTTGAAAACACGAAACTTTGAGAATTGAAAACACAAAAGTCTCTTTCTATTATAGAAATACTCCGATCAATTTACAAGTGATACCAGAATTACAGATTGTAGCATAGCGTGGTGCTTCCTAAGAGTCCCGCCAATTTAGTTTCACATATGCATCAAAGTGCACATGCGCAGGCTTGTCAAAATCGACCTAAGACACAATAACGGAGAGCTTGTAGAAAGAGAGAGCTCTAGCAAGTCAAATGACCAAATGGAAATACATTTTCTTTATTTAAAGGATTTCAAGAGAGCATCCAGTCTCTTCTCGAAATCTAACCTGTCTACATAAAGTGTACAAACTATAGATCTCAAATTTAAACTTTTCTGTAGAGTCTCTAGAATGTGGGTCAAGTCCCACCAAAAGTCAGAGAAGTGCTTCGAGTTTCAGATATTCGTCTGGAAAGTTAACCTAAGATTTTTACTTTGGAAAATTTTACACAGTGGAGATTCCTGAGGTGGAACCCATGAAAGCAAGTAAACCGTGCATCATTCATGAGAGTATGTAAACTGTGCACCATACTACACAGAGGAGATTCTTCACGGGTGAATCCCTTGAAAGCTGAGAAAAATGAAATGAGAGTCTACCAATCCTATCCTTTTGGACTCCTTTCAGAATCATATTCATAATTAGAATCAGTGGGTACTTCATGATGAGGATCAAGATTTATTCCTAGTATGATTTGAGTGAGCCAAGGTGGCTCATGTCCAAAGCAAGTTGAAAAGGACAAAGATGCCATAAAAGGATCACAATTGGCTGGTAGAATACCAATTTCTCCAAAATAATCGATGTTGATGTTGAAGTAATGGCCTGTCGGAGAGCTGTCAGGGGTGATCAATACTATGGTACCTTGATAAATAAGATCATATCCAAAGATATATCTCAGGCTGCCTTCTTCCATATCTTTATGAAGAAAAGATAAAGTCCAACGTGGGCCTACTTTACCAAGAACATGTTTCCTTGGAACAAATGAATACATCAGTAGATTCATCCACTGGCTCCAATGTCTGAAAGGGGAAACAACATCTTCACAATACATTACAAAGACAACACCATATAGGTCCTGCAAAATTCCTCTTTTGCAAAACATCCCAAGATAAATCTTTGTTATTTGAGAGTTGCCACATCAATGGTTTGGATTTTGTTGGACAACTAAATTTCCAAACTTGTTTCCACCACCAAACCTAAATATTTTCTCTTCCCTCATTAGTTAAATCTTTGTATCCATTAGTTGGCACTTAGTCCCTAATTGAAGATTTCTATGGAGGGTATCTTGAGACTATTTAGTGTTTGGAGAAACCACAGTAGCCATTTATGAGTCAACGTTTCGAGTCTATAACAAGACCCATCATCATGATATGATCCTTGTCATCTCTTAGTCTAACATAACAAGATCTTATTTTTTTGTTATACCTCCACCAAGTAAATAATCCTGCTTTCTTAGATCAATTTCCCTTTGGGATAGCCAATGCTGATGCCGTTCAATTGCCTGATCCTATCTAGCAATCTACTTGAGTGTATAAATTTTTTTATCTCTTATATCAAAAATTAGTTATGGAGGTAATCTATGGAATCATGTGCATCTAATCCATGGATCTATCTAGACTTTGCCTCCCTTTCTTACAAACCACACTAGCCAATTCCGATGAATGGAAAAGCTATAATTATTGCTTTCCATATACTTTAGGTGTTTGGATTATGTTAATAAGATTTCTTACCCATTCCTCCCTCTAGTTGATCACTTTTTTTAGTGAAAGGGAAATGACCAACATTGAGAGAAAATCTTGTTGAAACAAGAAAGACTCCTCATTTTTATAGTGGTACTCCTCTCTTGATATATATAAGATTTTTCTTATGTATTCAAATGAATGTAATGGTGAGTGCTAAAGAGAAACCACACAAAATATTATAATAAAGCTATCATATAACATATTTTCTTGTAAAACACATAAGGATTAAATATGAATGTAAAGAATTTTTATGCATTAGGCCTACTTTCAATATATATTTTACCTCCCTCTTGAAATAATGTGAATCCCAAATCAACTATGACTTTGCAAGACGAAAGAAAATAAAAGATATAGGTTATCAAATAACTTTAAAGGAATGATTCATTGATATCAAACAAGTTTTTCAAACATCACATACTCAAGAATCCATTGATACATCACCACACAAATTCATAAAAACAAGATGACACTTGAATAGTTCTTTGTGGGAGAAATGAATAATAGTATCCCAAATGTGACAAGTTTAACAATGTATGAAATGAGAGGCCTGAAACAACCTTAACACGATTTCAATGACAATTAGATAAACTAAAATTATACTACATTTGCTTTGTTACAAGCATGGATTTTTCTCCTCTAGACCTAGATTATCATAAAAATGCTTGGAAGAATACACAAACATAATCAATCCTAGATCCTCCTGTTGCAGAGCACACATGGAAAATGTAATGGAAATAAATATGCAGAAGAAAATATGTAATAGAAAGACAAGAAAGCTAATTCACAAAATTTCTTGAAAGGTAAAACTTTCTTTATCAAAAACACCCCCCCCCCCCCCCAAAAAAAAAGAAGAATAAGCCACTTTTCTAAATATGCTCCACATATTTTTATAATATTATCTTCATATTCTTGGAACTACTTTTTAGTTATAGTTTTTTCCCTTTTGTGCTAATCAAATTTAGTCCCTTTTGTAAATATGAACTTAGACATTAATCCTCCAGACTGGGTCCCAATTTAAGCATCCAAAAAATCCTTCTAATAATTTTTTTTTCAAATAATTTTTTCCTAGTCTAGAAATAGTCACAACTGATATTTTATTTTTTAGTGCATTATAATTGTCATTTAATCCATGGAAATCATTTCCAACTTGTTCTTCATATCTCTAGATTTCCAGTGAGCTCTCATTTGCCCGATTTGGACATCAGAAACTCAAGATATGGTCTCTGGAAAATAAGAACTCAGAAACTATTGATATTTCTTCCAAGTGAATCTTGGTCCTTGATTTACAAGTTTGCCCTTTAATCTCATATGAATTGTGGGAGTGTATTCATATAATGTTTATAAATAAATTTCATCCAATTGTTTATGTATGGAGTAGAGAGAGCCACAGAACCTAGCGTAGCTTGTGTATAGTGTAAGCTTTTGGTCACCATCTCAACTCTCAGTTATCATGCCAAGTCACTGCCCAATAATCCATGTTCAATCTATATCTTCCATTTTTCAACCATAGATAGGTCCACCTTGTTACCACATGTCATTAGGAGTTGTGCCATTATCAGTCCAAGTCACTGTCAATCATCCATGTCCAATCCAACCTTCCAAGTGTCAGCCATAGATAGGTCCACCTTGTTGCAACATGTCAATGTGAGGTGTGCTAGAGAAAGAAAGGGGGAAAACTTATGATAAGAGAGATATGGATAAATAGGGGATATTAAAAAAATTACAAGACAACAAGGAAAGTCACTACCCAATCATCCATGTCCAATCCATGCCTTCCAACTACAACCTAGAGATATGTCCAACTTCTTATCACGTCATTGGGAAGTGTGTTAAAATTAAAAAGGCAAAGTGTTTCCCTATCATCCAAGTCCAATCTATACCTTCCAAGGGTTAGCTAGAGATATGTCCACTTTGTTTCCACATGTGATTGGGAGGTCTACCAGAGAAGGGAGGGGAAAAAATTGTGATAATAGAGATATAGAGAAATAAGAGCTATGAGGAAAATTTACTATGTGTAGAATTGTAGTAATTCCACATATCTGAAAAATGACTAAGTAATGTGGAGAATTGTAGTAATTCCACATGAAAATAACACTTAGTTGAATTTTCCAAAATAGTTTGAGAAAATGGATGATGTATAAAACTAGTTGAATAATAATGGAAAATGGAAATAATAATTGGAAATGTATAATAAGGATAAAATGGATAATTTAGGAAGATATAATGAAGAGTAAATTGGCAATATCTCAACCATATGACCTCCTTTTCTATTGTGTAAAGTGTTGGATGAAGTTGACACATAGGGTATTCTATGAGAGGATGAACATGACCATTTTTTTTTTTTAATGAGAAACTATTACCACTAGCCTTCTAAGAGGAAGCATTGTAACATTGAAATTGAATCAAAATTCTTAAAAAATTATCGGGTCTTCATGACCAATAAATGGGGGTAATTTGGCACTTTCCAAATTTCAAAATTTGGTCTCCATTTAAAGGGAAATAAGTTCAAGTATGAACCATAATCACTCTAGTTTATGTGTCACATGAAAACAAATCAACATGTCTCCACAGCTATATACTTGTCTTTGATAAATTGAGGCCACAACCCAAAACCTTGAATTAGTCATTGTGAATTCTTTGCAACTAGGGCCTTAGAGAAAAGCAAGATATTCTTTAACCCCCCATCCTCCTTAAGCCATTGGTATTGCAAATTTTTGACCAAGAAACTAGAAAAAATCCATTTTTTCCTAGCTCTTCTTACCAAATAAACCTATAACATTGATATCAAATCCTTTCCACCACTCCTTTTGGTATCCAGGAAAGTGACATCTACTAAAACGGAATGGCCAAAAGGATTTCTTTTACAAAACCATTTGAACCCATTTGGATAACCACTAATTACACCAAGTATCTCTATAGTTTGCTAGTGGTTTCCACGTTGCACACACTCGAGAACTAAAACCGATGATTCCTATTAACAAAAGAAAACAATACAATCCAAAAACACTTAACCAAACCCTTTGAATTTGGTTCTCAAAGGTTTTATACAAAATTTGACAAAACTGCTTTCTACTTTCCACTGATTCTTGCCAGGAATAATGCAGGAAACCACTTTAATTTATAGCAATTAGGTGTCCCAAAACTTAACCAAAACTAAAAATTGATTGAACTACTTCTCCTTAACTACCCTACTTCAACTTGATTTCAAGCCTTGTGGGATGAACGAACCATAGTGGGTTGAGACAAAAAAGGAAGTATAAGTTGGAAATAAAAAGTATATGACAATGAAAAGTAAAATATTTACAACATAAAAACACATTTTTGTTGGTAGAATTTTCAACAACAATGGTTTCCTTATTTGAAAATGTCTTTGGCTACAAAGAAATGTTGTATTATTGTTGTATAGATGGTGTAAATCTTAGTGTTGTAGAAAAATACTCTAGTGTTAGTTCTGTCCTAAAGACATGTTCAAATTCATGATTGCCAACAAAAACTCTTGTAGTCATATGCACAAGTAAAACTGTGAGAGAGTGTCACGTTTAATACATGCAAACTCATAACCAACCAACATTCACCAGAGCATTCAATTTTTTTAACTAATTATTAAAAATACTTCTTCATTACCACCAAATCCTATCATTATAATTATGATGAATAACAAGTTAGGAATGGATGAAAATGGGAAAAGTAGGTGATTTTTATAAGGAAAGTGATGATAGAATGATGGTAAAGGGGTGATTAAGAGTGACAATTCTAGGCCCTATCATTACCTCCAAACTTAATCCTTTGCATGTCCCATCTGCAACTAATCAAAATAATATTAGAAGAGATAACTTGAGTGTATTGTTCTTGGAAGACAACCCAAAAGTTATATGGAACTACTTGTGTGTTGGTTTCGTTTGGATAAAATCCTGCCCATATATCAATTGACTCCCATTTCCTTCTTTCTTTTTCTCTATTAACTGTCACATTTCCTTTGTAATCTAGAACGGGTGAAATACTTAAGGATATTTAAATTTGAAGCCAATCCATTGCAGTCCTTTAATTATCAACGATTGCACTTATAAATTGCTTCTATATATTGTTGCATGAAGATTTAGAAGCGAATGGGATTCCTTTGTTTTCAGGGTGTCATATGATTTCTCACATCTTTTCCAACAAGTAGTTATGAATGCCATTTCATATTTTTTCTTGAAACTTATAAAATATTCAATTATCTCATCTTGTAGTCTCTATATAACTCTTTTGATTTTCATATCATGTGTCTTTCTTCCATGTTCTTTAAGAATGTCCTTGATAGAGACTGGTTTTTCTCTTACCCATAGAGGTGCAGTAAATTCCACTGCCTTGTATAACTCCAGCTCATGATATCTCTTTAATTCATTTTTCGGCCATGATTGAAATATTATTAAATTGGTGTCCCCAATGTACTGATTTAGGTTAAAATTTGAGCTTACAGTAATAAGGTAGTTGTTGGACACCTAATCCTCAATGGGTTAGTGTGGAAGCCGAATGGACAAAAGGAGTCCAAGAGACCTTGGGATGTGAATCCCAACGGTCACATAATGTACTATAAATGTATATCATTTGTCAATAAAATTGTACTGCATGATTTATCTTTCCTATTTGTTCTTGCTCCCATGTGTGTTTAACATGGTATCAGAGTGGGCGATTGCTGGTCCTGCTCCAATTTGAGCCACTTGTTTTGTGGTCTCTATATATATGTCAGTTATGGGTTACCTGACCTCTGACTCTGCCTTTATTCCCCTTAGAACTGAAATAACCTACCTCTTCCAGCACTGCACATCTGTCCATACTGTCATTTCCTGTTTTAGTGCTGAGGCCTGACATGGTTTTGGGGCTGAGGCCACTGCAGAGATATGCAAGTTGAATGGTCGAAGTTCTGCAGCAGCTACAACAAATTCCTTTCCACTGATATCAGAAACAGAGAATCCCCATATCTCTAGGGGTGTTTCCATTAGAACTCCTAACCATAATTCCAGTTGGGCTAGACCAGTGAGCGTTGAACTAGCAGCGAAGAAGAGGTGAGCCGCTTCGAGACAACATGGAGTATCTTGGTGGGCATTCAAATTTACTCCTGAGTTGACATGAAATGAGATGAATCCTCGGAATACCCATTTGATTTTGTGGCAGAAGAGGAACCTGTGCTCACTGCAGGCGGAGCATTGAGAGCACCCTTGCCATGGAGAAATCCAACAATTCTGAGCCTCCAGCCAAGCAAACCTATCCATCTGCGAATTGATTTTAACAACGCAACAACACTGTATTGAACGTTGGTATGGTGTATTGAACTGCGTTGCATGTGCTGGTATGGTGTATTAAATTGTATTGAATGCTGGTAGGTTTATATGGTATTTAAAACGCTGGTATGGTGTATGGCGTCGCATTTGAAACTGCGTTGAATGTATTAACGTTGTTTATATGGTGTGGAGATACTGACTTGATACATGGTATGAACGCCTGAGACTGCGCATTGCCTGGTTTGAACGCCTGGACATGGACGATCCCTTGATCTCCTCCGAACGATTACATGCCTCGTATTCCCATCAAGATCTATGAACTTTATTGTGCCACGATACATCATAGCGATTGCTGTTAATGGATTCCTATGAAACGATGGAAAGGTTATCGATGGATGGTCTCTGTCAGTGAAAGTGAGGAATTGGGGTCACAGTGTCTGGTTGATGTGGTTCTTCATCCACATACCTAAAAATATGATTCAGTACGAAATACCCATTTCTCTGAGGGTCCAGGAAAAAGTTATGAGTGAAGCTGCATTCTGCATTGTCTAGAAACTTAATTGACCCGCTTACCAGAACCAATATTCCATTTCTGTGCGAATCCTGCAAATCCACTGTTTTGATCTCCACTTTAAACCTAGGGTGGTCTGGAGAAGTAGCAAGTGAAAGAATTTGATCACTCAGGGAAGGCCAACGACTGATTATACCAGGATCCTCATAAAATTTATATAACAATTGAGGAGAAACAACAAGAATATTGTAAAACCATTCCACTAAGGTACGCCCAACAGTTGTTGCATCGGTAACTGCGGGAGCTCTGGAAATTTCTTGTTGTTGGGTGGCCATTTGGGGTCAGAGGAAATTGATGAAAATTGAATTGAATTGGTGAAATCGCCTGTTCGAGCAGAGAAGGAAAATAAACGCACCTTGTCCTGCAACTGCTTATATAAGTATTAGGAAAAGCTCAGTAATAGGTTGCAAGATTATTTATGTTAATGTGCTCTGAAGCTCTGGATGTGATTTGAGTGCAAATGCCTCTGGTCCGACTATTGGTTCATGAGGTGTGACCAGTTTCAGGCCCAAGTTTCATTGCTGCCACTTTAGCAGCCTTGAATAAATTTTTGTTGTGCTGGATTGAATAATATTTTGCCATACTTCTTTCTTTTAAAGTCTGGTCAATATACAAAGGTGTGAAATTATTGTATGGTGAATGGTATCAAAACCAACGCCCAAATGCACGAGAACCTTTGGGAGAGCCTCTTTCACAACTTTGACGGGATCCTCTTCATTCTTCTTCTTCGAAGAATCGTTGTCGCTGCGATAAAATAGAATATTTACATCGGTTTGTGTAAAAAAAACCAACATGAATGCATCTAGTGGCTTCCTCCATATCGCATGATTGAATTACTGTTAATTTGAGGACAGATTGGTGAAGGTTTTGTGGCTATAATAATCTTGTGTATTGATGCCATGAAAAGCACGGGTTTCTCAAGAACAGAAATGTCACATATATATTGATGATGTCTAGTTACATATATATTGATTAAGGAATAATCAGGTTGTATTGGTACAGTAAGCAAAGTTTCACAGTTGCATTTCCTTGTCACTATGTTCTTGTAGCAGTACACTATAACTCTGTCAATGGAACAATCACTTCACCTTTGATACAGTGTTTTAGCATTCAAGTGCAGTGATATCAAATACTCATATATTGTATACACAATTTCAGTGATATCATCATAGCATCAAATTTAAGGTCTTTAACAGTAATGTAGCTTCATCATCTTATTTTTGATATGGATTGTAATTGGTGCTTGTTGGTTGCACACTGATCATTTGTTGCACATTTATAAAAGAGATTGCTAGTGGGTGTTACTTTTCAGTTTTTAAGGTGTAGTTCTGACATTGAAGAAAAATGGCCAGAATCAGTGAAGTATTAGAGTTCATGAAAACCCTTATACAATCTATTGTTGATGACACATTACAAATTAGAAAAGGATCTCTCTCAGAAATTCAGACATGTCTACAAAATGCACAGGAAAAGATAGATTTTTTACAACTTGAATCACAGCTACAACAAGAAGAGCTACATCAAAATAGACATTATTCTGAACCTGTTTTTGTTCAGAACATTGAGACAACCACCTATCAGCAACAAGTCAATAATGTTACAGTTCATTCAAATAAAGCAACAGTTGTACATGCAGATGCAGAAACTCAGTCGACACTTCCCAAGCCCATCATCAGACCTTGGGAACAACTTGTCCAAAACAAGCACAAAACTAGTCTTAGATATGACAAGGACTTGTCCTTTCATATTCCAGACTACTCAAAACCCATTCAGTTTCAGAGTGCTGGTTTCATTCGTGATAGTGTTCCAGATTCTGCCCCTCTTCCACAGCAACAACAACAACAGATCGTGAAATGCCAACACTGTGACCGAGTTGGCCATTTGAAAGATCACTGTTTTGATCTTCATCCATGTAAGCACTGTCATAAAACCACCCATTCTTCACACAGATGCTTCAGCAACAAACTTCCTGCAAGAACAAAGATTCATCTTGGATGGATCGCTTCTTGGCAATGGGCTCAACAACCAAGAAGATATTCCAAACACATGTCAGAACTTGTTCCAGAGTATTGAAAAGTCTTGCAGTTGATTTTTCTCCATCATCTCACCTTGTATCTAACAGGGGGGAAATGATGGTCATCTACAAGCTTCAAAGCCACATCAAGCGAGCCTGAGCCACAACCTGCCA
>APFE030583627.1:0-25106 GCA_000404065.3 Pinus taeda | reverse complement strand
GAACTGCACTAAGCGTTTCAGTGTTGGTGGTCATCCTTAAACCACCGCCCTGTATACCAACATTTCAAAGAGCACATTCAGCCTAGTGCTACCATGCATATTTGCACATTTTGTATTACAGCTCTCTTCTTGGACTCATACATAACCCTTTAGATTAAGGGGGGGAATGTTGGACACCTAATCCTCAATGGGTTAGTGTGGAAGCCGAATGGACAAAAGGAGTCCAAGAGACCTTGGGATGTGAATCCCAACGGTCACATAATGTACTATAAATGTATATCATTTGTCAATAAAATTGTACTGCATGATTTATCTTTCCTATTTGTTCTTGTCCTTGTTGGGCATTGGATAATGCAGCACTCCCCGTGCGTTTCGTGACATAGACTAACCGCCTCTCGAGGATCTGGTAACTCTGGCGATGCGTCCGTTTACTAACACCTGCGGGTTTTGGTGTAATGGCAATCGTGATCCCAACAAGTGGTATCAGAGCCAAAGGTCTCGAGTTCGAATCACACCCGGCTTGCGCTGGGGGGAAGATTATTGGGCATTGGATAATGCAGCACTCCCCGTGTGTTTCATGACATGGACTAACCGCCTCTCGAGGATCCGTTAACTCTGGCGATGCGTCCGTTTACTAGCACCTGCGGGTTTTGGTGTAATGGAAATCGTGATCCCAACAGTAGTTATGCAAATAAGTTTCACATACCAAATTTATTCTTTCAGGAACACTAGAAAAATAGAGGAGCAAAAATTTATACCAGGAGGCCTAATTTCCATAGGCAACTATGAGATAAGTCGTTCGATTTGAAATCAAATCCATGTTTCTTTTAAATATACAATATATATTGGTGATGGATGTTGACATAGTATCAATTCAGAATTTAACTCACCTAGTCTATTAATTCTTGCTTTCGATTTTGAATTTCCTCTTCTTTTTCTTGCCACTCTTCATCATGATTTTGTTTAGTTGTTGCAATTTCTTTATGAAATTGTTTGTTTTTCTCTTGTAGACTCGAAATTGTCTCTGCTTGACTGCTACAAAATTCAAAAACTCTTTCTTTTTCTTCATGAAAACTCTTTTGAAACGTTTCCATGAAAATGCATTCTTCATGGCTAAATGACGTGTATATAATTTTTCATGTGTCTTGCTCAATATTAAGCCCTTTTAATTTCTCTCTCAAGTTTTCAATTTCCTATATTAAATGAAAATTAGTACTTATCTATTTTTGAGATGTTCCATTGGCTTCCTCAGTGGGTACCTTCATCTCAGGGTCTTCTATATGCACTGTGTTAGAAGAAACTTTTGTCTCTATCTTGCTATTGGATGACTCTACAATCTCTTTGTGTTTCTTTGACTATCTCCCTAGTGGTTCTTGTGTTTACAATGGTAGAGATATGTTATTGCTACCAAGAATTTTTTTTGTGGTGGTTCAGACTCAAAATGCTAGTGAGTTTAAATTCTCAATCATTTCTCCCCAATTGGTAGTTGATCTTTGTTCAGTAAATTCATCTTTTTCCAAAAGATAAATTATCCCATGGTGTACTAATTGATCATATTTACCTTTCTGAAATTGTCTCACCGTGGCTTGTAGATATTTTAATAGGTAGTATGGAACATTAATTCTTCTATTTCTTCTCAAATGGGCTAAGAAACAAAAATGACAGGCCATACAAATAGAAGCTCTGTGTTCACAAGTGAAGTACTTCATAATATGTTGGAATAGTTTAGCCCAAGGTTCTAGCAATGAAAATCGTCTTACTCCTCTGTCGGTATCTTCTAACACTTCTCCTTCCTTGAGAAATGTTTCAGTGGCAGTAGTTGACTCAACTCTTTCCTTAAACTACCCTTTTCCTTCTAGAGATATCCCTATTACTTGTGCTACCATTTCTTCAGAGATGGTAAAATTCAAGTCTGCAATTTTAGTTGTATTTGTTTGGAGTTCAAAGTAAAAAGAAAAAAATTCTTTGTTATGGGTACACTAATGTTCTCAATTCTCTAGAAAAATGGTAGCTACCCTGCTCTTCTGAATATTTCCACAACCTATGGATTCTACATTATCATACTCATTGTAATGGGCTTGTGTTTGAACAAATTACCACCCATTATGACATTATTTTTGCACAATTCTACTGCTACCACCTTACTTCTAAGATTCCCTATGGAATTAGTTCAAATTCCTAGCTACAAAATAGTTCTAGAATGAGTGAAAATAAAAATTATTGATTTTTAAACATTTAGTGATCTGGAATTTCCCTAGATTTCATAGATTTTCCCAATTTGTATTCCTTGATTATCATTAATTGTCATGTATGTTGACTAGACGTTGAAATGTGTTGGTTGGAAATTTAATTTTTAACATCCTCGATCTTGTTGTGTCTTAATAAAACATGATGTGGATGAGTGGTTTGGACAAGTGGCAAGTACAATCATCTAATGGTCTAAGCTAGAATTAAGTGGGTATTGAATGAATTTATATATAGGATGATAATGCACAATTTTTGAAATATTTGTGGGTTGGCCAATGTGAGTGGTTATGATGTAATAGTCATGTCAGGGAAAAAATGCGATAATGACTGGAAAAGTGGTATTAAACAAGTAATTTAAATAATTAGTTCAATGTTACTTGACACATGGTGTTGCAAAGTATCCTGATAACTCATGTTCATTTGGAACTTTTGATAAACATGTGTTGCTGCTTTAGAATGAGGTTGTAACAATTGTCACTAGGCTACTAAAATTGTAGTTACTACTTTTGGAATTTGTGTATTGTTGGCATTGTTTTTAATTTATTCTACAATGCAAGACTTCATGATTTGGAACAAAATATCAAATTCTTGATTGTTGCAGTTGATAATATCTACAACTTCATTTTGTTGAGCTTCAGGAAGAATTACAAATTATACCAAGTGTATTGATGAATTCTAGAATTTTTTGCTTGTATTTTCTAAAATAACTTCTCCAAAAACCAATAGTAATTGTGATTGAAAAAAAAAATCAGCAATCTTTTTTTGTTAGAAATATGGTAATACCTTCCATTTTTGGGTTTCAAGAATTACGCAACTGGTAGTGTCATTTCTAGTTTTCATTGTAAGATTTTTTTTTTTCAAACTTTCCTATAGTAGAAATTACCATTTTTGGTTTTCAAAAACTACTATAGCCTACAACATCATTACCGTTTTTCATTGTGATTTTTTTTTCTTGAACTATGTATTTACAAGAATTAGTAAGTGCTTAGCCCAATTGGGCCTTCTATGATATTCAAATATTGGTTTTGACACAATTTTGTCGTAAACTCCTCTTTGGATTCAAGTTTATTGTACAATTTTAACCTATTCCCATTTACTAGTGGTGGTAACTTCTCTTCATCATTTTTTCTTAATTTTACAACTCCATTTTCATATATATGCTCAACCTCATAGGGTCCCAACCATATGGTAGTTAGTTTCCCCTTAAGTCTTGGAATCTTGAGTCCTATAATAATTACCAACTACCTTGCTGAAATGTTGCATATGAATTTATTCTTTGTTTTATTTGGTTTCATATTGAATAAATATCCATTTATCCAAGTATAAGGTGCCCTCTTTCTAATCAAAGCATTATTTTGCCTATACGAAAAATGTTGATGCAACTTGTGTGCCACAAAATAGTTTGTTATATCTGCAAACCAAGTTTTCATCATTGAAACTAAAAATAAATGTTCATCCAAAAAGGAATTGTCCAATGGTTCATTTTCTTTCTCACTATTAATCCTTGATAAGAAATATGCAACCACATTCTCACAACTAGGTTTATCAAGTATAGTTATATCAAATTCTTGAAGAAGTAAAATCCAAGGAATTATTCTCCCAGTAATGAATTATTTTGCCACTAATAATAGGTTTATTCATTAGATATTTAATGGTTCAATGGATATTCTGTGATGTAGTGTCTAAATCTATTAATTGCATACACTACCGCCAAAAACCCTTTTTCTATTTTGGTGTAATTCAGTTCTACATGCACAATATTTTTGTTGATATAGTAAATGGCGTGCATTGCTACATCTTATTTTTGTCCTAAAATAACACCCAAACTTTTAATAGAAGCATTAGAATAGATATGAAATGGTAATTTCCAATTCATTCCTTGTAAAATAGGGGCAATGGCCAATTTTTCTTTTGGAGTCTTAAAGGCTTGTTGACAAGTTGTCCAAACAAATTCAATATTTTTGGTAAGAAATACAAACAATAGTGAAGTTATCTTGCTGAAGTTTTCTAAGAACTTTGACAATATCCAACATAGCCTAAGAAACTTCTCACATCTCTTTATTTCATAGGAATATGTCAAGTTTTAATCACAACTATTTTTGTAGGGTCTACCTTTATTCCTTGGGGTGAAACATGATGCGCTAAGACAATCCATTCATTCATCATAAGAAAACTCTTTTATCACATAATGAGAGATGATATTCAATGCATGTTTGTAGTATTTTTTCTAATCTAGCCAAAGGTTTTCAAATTCATCTCCAAAAGTGGTGAAGTCATCCACGAAAACTTCAACATTTTTGGAATAAGGTTAGAAAATATACTAAGAACATCCCTTTGAAATATTTCTGACACATTTTACAATCCAAATGAAAAGAATTTATAGGGAAAGTTTCCCCAGTAGAAGGAAAATGTAGTTTTATCTTTGTCATCAGGATCAGTTTTATCTAATTATACCCACTAAAACCATCTATAAAGGAGAAATATTTTTCCCTGCTAAAGTGTCCAAACTTTTAGTCAAATAAATGGTAGTGGAAAATTATCCTTTCAAGTAGATTTATTGAATTATATGTAGTCTACAAAAATTCTCTATTTCCCCCCTCTTTTGGAACTATAACAAGCAGTGAAACCCATTCACTATCAGAGATTGGATAAATAAAACTAGCAGTTGAAAGTTTTTGTAGTTCCTCTTTCACATTATCCTTAAGAGTTGGGTTCATTTTGTGTTATGCCTACCTAATAGGAAGAGCTACATAAAAAATATAAATATGATGCATGCAAACTAAGGGGTCTGGTCCTATTAGATCTTTATAATCCCATGCAAATGCAACATATTGTTTCTGAAACAATTCTTGCAATATCTATTGTTGAATTGGTTGTGATATTTAGTGTCTTTCCTAGAAATAATTCAATTTATTTAATTCTATAATTTATAAATTATTCAATAAAATATTCTTCAAATATTGAAATTCATTTCCTTCTTCTGTAAAAAAATCAGGATGATCAATAGATAATTTTTATGATGAGCTTGATCCATGGATTAGATTTTCTTGAACTTTTTCTTCTTGACTACTAGCTTCTCTTATTTCAACTGAGGAGGAATAACTGTTTTGCATAAAATTAGAGATAAGTCTATCTTTAGTTGGTTCTTTTAGATTTAATGCTTTGTTTATAGAAAGAATTGGTGTGGAATGTTCATCAAGATAATCATTTTCATCATCTCCAGGAATCCATAACAATTCTTCAATTTCTTCAATGGATTTTGCAGGAGGGTGTAACTTTATTTTCTTGATAGCTTCTCCTTGGGAAATTGTCATATTTCCTGAGCAACATTCAATATAAGCATCTATAGTTTCTAACCAAGGTCATGCTAATATTATTGGATATTATTATATACTAGATTTGGTGTGCAAGATAATAAAATCAACAAGATATTCCCATAAATATACTATGATAATGATATCTTTCAAAATACCCTATGGTTTAACAATGGTCCTATAATCCATTTGTAATAAAGTTTGGGTTTGCCTCATGATATTTTGAGATTTAAGTTCCTCATAATTTCATCAGTCATCAAATTAATGGTTGCTCAATGAGCAATTAGAGTATCTAGAATTGCTTTCTTTCCTATTTGTACTTGGACAACAAGAGTACTAGGATCCCCATATTTTAGTCTATTTAAAGTTTTTCCAAGCATAGTTTCAGATGATTAACTATTTTGTTGGATACAGGGAGGATCTTGTTTCTTTGTTCTTGGTCCCCAAATACATAAATCCCTTATAGCCTTCTTATAAAGTGGTATATCCTTGATTGCTTTGATTATAGGGATTTTTATGTATAGATTTTTCAATTCTTCTAGGATATCAAAAGATGGTTGTATAAATATCCTAGTCTTTCTAAGCTTCTCAGGAAATGGTGGAGATTTAAAATGATCAGATTATTATTTTTTTGTTTTATTTGAATCTTGAGAGTTCAATGGTAAATATTCATCCTTTTCTTCACTAGATTGTTTCTTTTCTTCACACTATTACCACTTTTTTTCACTCACATCCTTAATTCTAAGTCGCCTTGGATCTTTTAAAATTCTGCCTGATCTTAAAGATATGGATTGACAGTTAATTGTAGAAACAATAAGAATTGAATATTCACCATAGTAATTAGTTTAAATTACTTATCTTGATTAAACAAATTGATTTAATGGTGGATGTTGATTTACTTGACCTATGTCAATGTTTGGATTTGGACTTGGTTGGGCAGGTAATTCATTTGGTCTTGTTGCTCTATTAAAAGTATTAATTTATGGTGAAGGGATAAATTTTTGTTGTGGACAATTATGATATGGTCAGTTGAATTGTTGTGTATGGATTGGAATAGAATTATTGAGTGTAAGGAAGTGTATAATTCCAAGGATTTGGAATAGATGGTTGCCAAGATTGTGGATTGTTAGCAAATTGAGAAGAAGGTAATTGTTGTCCTTCGTTGATCTGAGAAGTATACAATGGCTGATTAAAATATTGATGATCCTAATTTCCTCCAATAAATAATGGCTGAAACTATCCAAATCATCTTTGATAAACAAAAACAATTTGCTTAACATGTTGACTAGCTATCTGATAAACTGCTTTCAACCCTAGAAGTTGTGGACAATTATTAACATTATTATTTTCAAAACAAATGTTGTAGACTTCTACTACAACTAATAGACACTCATTCCTATGATGTTTCTTGGTGCATCGAAGACATAGTATAGCTAAATCATTTTCATTATCTTCCTATTTTTTCTTTGTCTACAAAGTATCTAGATGCATAGATAATGAATTCGATATATCAATTTTCATGTCCTCCAGTAGATTTCCAATTCCAGTTTTTGTTACTCCTGAACTATTCTTATATGTAGTAGTTGTTGAACTTCTTATTCCTCCATCTTTTCTAATGTTTACTCTTGAGTAGTTCTTAAATAGTTCCTTAATCTCATCATATGAGTCAATAAACATATCCAATGGTTATTCCTTTGTAACTCCTCTCAAAAATAATAACTTGAGTGATTCATCATCCAATTTGCAATTTGTTGACCTTTTATAGTTGAACTGAAAATGTTTAGCATAATCCTCCAAAGTCTCATCTAGTCTTTGTGTCATTCTGAATATTTCATCTCTTATCTCTCTTGCTCTGCATTAATCTTTGTATTTGGTCAGAAAATTATTTTTCATTTCTTCCCAAGTACTTATACTTCCTCCTCCTCGTCCCATCAACCATCTTAATGAAACATATTTTAAAATTGAAGGAAACAACATTAATTTCTAAGAGTTCATCTTATAATCATATTTTCTACACAAAAATTTGAATTCAATAAAAAGGTATCAATATCTTCTGTAGGTAATTCATAAAATATTGGAAGAACAAAAGGGTTGATATTTTCATTTTAGCATCATTTCTATTTCCCTTATTTAAAAAAGAAATTCTTCCTCTTCATCCCCTCTATTTTCTCTTCTATTTCCTTCCTCACGATCACCCATGTTGAAATAGAGGGAATCTAATTTAGGGCCTACAAGTTCATATTCCTCTTTTATCTAGTCCAAAAAGACTGCATTCAGGAGGTTCATACTTGATGATTGCTTGTGATTCTTCTTCAAAAGTTCCTAAGCTAGATGCAACTTATTGTTTTACTTATTTATTTAGAATTGGTTTTGGAGGGGTTTTTGGAAGAAACAATTCCAACTCAGCCCTCTTTATACTCATTGATTCTCAATTCACTCCTCTAACAAGTTTCTATATAAAAAAGATTCCAAAAATTGGGGTTTCCGCTAGAAATGGTGCCAAAAATTGATGGGCTTCTATAATGTGCTCGTAAATGACTTACTTTAATATCTATTTAGGGTCATAAACTTTACAAAATACTTAGTAAAATATATGTTTTATTTATTTATTTATTTATATTTATATTTTATGCATTCCCAACTTGGATAAGTGAGAAAACTAATTACAACTATTTACAGTAACCACAATTTAATTACAGGGAAATTTGTACAAATCATTGTAGCTAAAATTCTAAATTAGTTCATATTTAAGGCATAAAAATAAAGCAAAGAAAAATTAATCTACAACAACGCCAATTAAAACAAAAAAAGAAGCTATGGAACTAATTAACAAAAATAAATTAAATGCAAGAGAACGGTAACTACCAACAAAACCAATTATTCCATTTTACTAAAAAGAAAGTCAATTTAAAATGTCGCTACAAAAATAAACTACAACTATCTAAAAATAAAATGCATTAGCATGAAATAGAGTATCATGCTGAAAATAAAATGTTATGTAACAAAATATAATTACAAAATTAAATTCTATGCTACTGAAATAGATGAAATATCTCTAAATATAAATTGAAACAAGTATATGCAGTAGAAAATACATGCAGTAAAAATATGTGTAGTGAAAGAAATTAACAAACAAAAAATGTAGAAATATATACTAGCAAGAAAATATGGCCACTACAGTTGTAGGGTGGTCCTTGCTCTATAGTCAACTGGTGGTTTAAAAGTTTCACACACTTAGGAACTGAAACATGTGATTTCTATTAACAAAAGTTAAGAGTACAATCCAAAAACTTTCAACCAAACCCTCTGATTTTGGTTCTCAAAGTTTTTATACAAATATTGACACAACTACTTGGTACTTTTGAGTGATTCTTGCCAGGAACAAAGGAGGAAACAAGTTTCAATTATAGTAGTTAGGTGTCCTAAAACTTATCCAAAAGCAAAAGCCTATTTAACTACTTCCCCTTAATTTCCCTACTTCATCATTATCTCAAGCCTCATGGGATGAACAACCTAAAGTGGGTTGAGACAAAGTACGAAGTCTAAGATGGAAACTAAAAAATAAGTGATAGTAAAAAGTAAATATTTCAACAAAAAAATGCATTGTTGATGATCAAATTTTCAACAACAATGGTTTTCTTCTTTGAAAATGTCTTCGACTACAGAGAATTTTCATAGTATTATTGTACAAATGGTATGGATCTTAGTGTTGTAGAAAACTACTCCATCGTGAGTTTGTCCTAAATACCTCTTTAGGTTCATGATTGATGATGAAAACTCTTGTAGTTGTACTCACAAGGGAAACTATAAAAGGGTGTCTCATTTGATTCTCGCAAACACATAACTAACCAACATTCACCAGAGCATGCAAAATGTTTAACTAGTTATAAAAAAGTCTTGTTCATTTCCACTAAATCCAATAAATATAATTATGATAAATAACAACGTAGGAATGGATGAAAATGGACAAAATAGGTGATTCTTATGTGGGTAATGATGATAGAATGATGGTAAAAGGAGTGATTAAGAGTGAGAATTCTCGACACTCATCAAGGGCTATGAATGTTCTATTAAAAGATGCTAAAGTTTTTCCAGTGTTTCTTGATGACTCAACGACCCTCCTTAAATCCTCTTTTATAAAATCATAACACCCCAAGAATAATTCCATTGGTGACCCATCTAAACCTAGGATTTTATCCCTTTTAACACTTTGAAGTGTCATATGTAACTTCTCCTTACCTACTTCCTTCATAAGTTCTTGATTGTCTTCTAGATTAATAAAGCTTGGAAAGGAATTATAAATTCTATTTACCCCAACTATTGTAGCTTTGTTATCAATGAATTTGTCAACACATTTTCCCACCATGTAATATACATTTTTCACCCATGATCCCTCTTCCTTCTCAATCTTCCATACAAATTTTAATAGCCTTACTTTTTAATCTCCATTATTTCTCTTCATCCAATAGGATTTGTCTCATTTTACCTTTTATATGTTTTATTTATGCTTTATGGTTCTCTAGATATAACTAAATCCCTCACTATCATAGTAATATTTTATGGATTCCTCCACCTCCCTTGAGAGTTTTGATACATAAACTATCATGTATATTCCATTAGACAATTTGTCACAACATATCTACTAAAATATATTTGAAAAATGAAAAATCTATTGTGATTCGCAATTGTATTGAGTGGGGGAGGAGTGAATCAATATAATGAATTTTTTTACTTATTTAATTCCATTCAAACATCATAAAACATCAATCTCATAAATTTAAGAAGTAACATAATATATACATGGAAACCCTTATGGGAGAAAACCACAACACTTCTTAATATGAAAGATCTTGTAGACACCAACCTGCCATTACATCAATTTCTAGGCACCAACCTAAAGAAGATACCAATCCCTTTGTTACTTTGTAGAAACCAACCTACATGAGACACCAATCCCCTCTGCTACTTTGTAGGCACCAACATATAGGAGACACCAATCCCCTTTGTTGCTTTGTAGGCACCAACCCATAGGAGACATCAATCCCTTCTGCTACTTTGTGGGCAAAAACATATAGGAAACACTAATCCCCTCTACTTATTTGTGGGTAGTAACCTACAAGACACATCAATCCCCTCTAAACCAAGATTTGTAGGCACCAACCTACTTGTTTATTTCTTCACAATGTATATTTGTTGCTTCTTATTTCACCAAGTCTTCTTGCTACTTATATCTTTACTAGCTTTGGTCATTGTTTTTGCCTTCACCACTAGGTACGCATGTTGCTTCTTCCTTCACTAAGTATACTTCTCCCAAAAATTGTTGCTTTTGGTTGTTTGAAAAAGACTTTAGGAGCATTAGGGAAGCCTAACTTTCTTTGGCCATATATCTAACATTAAAGTGAATCAAGGTATGAAACTTGAACCATAGGTAGATGAAGATATTTTATCTATATACTTCAAGTTTCAAGGTATAAAACATCCCACAACAAAAGTTATAGAAAAAATTCCAAGTTGATATGTCTGAAGAAGATTTTAGCGTTGAATTTCCATGACACTAGAGAATCTAGGTTAGGTTCTTACAATCTCTGACACAACCAACTCAAATTCCAAAACAAGACTACTTTGCACAACAGAATAAGTACATCAATAAATCAACATATGCACAGTAGACAAATTTTTTACAATTTTCAACCCAACTTTGTTATATTAATCAATCTTTAACAAAATTGTCTAGGGCTCCTGTACTAGGGATCATGGCCCTCGTACAATCATTGATACAAGAAATAAAACTAGGGTTTAGTTTCAATCCTTTGACAACCAATATACCCTAAACAAGATGCAACTGACTTACTCACTAATATAGCCAACCTCAATTCCTTTTGGTCCACGTACCATGAACACAACTGTTGGTACTTCTACTTCCAATTTGTAGCTCTTCCAATCTGCCTCTATCAATGCTCACAAGTCCTTCAGGTCATTGAACACAAATCCAAACACTTATTCCCTCTAGCTACTCCTTAGTCCATCAAGTTATCAGTGCATAGGGTCTTCAATTACTTATTCACAACTCCATTTTTGAACAACTCTTAGGTTTCCCACTGATGCCATCCTTTGTTGCTACAATGAAGACAAGTCAAGGGCACAGAGGCTACCCACTCTCACTGTAGAATTCCTTCTCTACATATGTGAACTAGGGTTGAATACTAATCCCTTTTGGCTTCCCTACTTTCTTAAAGGTGTAGCTCCTTAAGCTCTTTAAATATTGCCACTCCTAGCAGTATTGTAGTCCTTCACAAGACTTGCACTTAGGGATCGATGTGACAACTACTTCAGTCTTCCAGTCTACCCTTAAGCTACCACCAATTCTGCTACTCCAACATATTTAGGAAAAAACCTACACCACTGCCCACATACAATCTTTATTGATTGATCTAGGGCCACAAAAGAAATTCCCTTTACATTGTAATTAGTCCCTCAAATTGCTCAGATCTAGGACCCACAGAACTGCCCTCATCTAGGGATCTTCAGATCTACCCTATATGCATCCCTTCAACCCCTTTAAAGGAATGCATCTATGGCACACACAAATCTATTGTTTAAACCCTTGAATGAACTTCATCAACGACTTCCTTTCTTGCATAATTGACTCAAACCTCTATCCCATTCACTGATGATTATGGTATGAAATACCAGACTTCAGGAACACAACTGGTGGGGTAATTTTTGCACTAAAGGAAACCCTAACTAGGGCCTCAATACTCTATCTAAATACTTTGGCAACAAATCCATTCTATTTCTCCTTGAAGATGTCCTACGAGCGCCTCCAATCTACTTGAGAATTGAGCATCCAAATTTTGAGGTTAACAACCCTATTTAGGGCACCTTGTAATAACCTCAAACCACAAAGAAACCTCTCCCAAAGACCCTAATTCCCTACGTTGTTCCTTCGTATGAATGTGGCCTAGTTATGGAAGGCCTACTAGGCTACTCACCCTCCAAAATAAGGCTTCTAACTACCTAAAATAACCCATATAATTATCAACCCTTATTATAGAGAGACTTCTCATATCTCTACTAAGAATCTACCCTTATAAATTTATCCAGATGTACTCCTTGAACATGTAGCAAACCATGAGATACAAAGATAAAAAGATTACCTTCTTCTTGATCCTATTCAACTCGGCTTCCTAAGGTATTCGACCTCTCTAACTTTGTCTTCTCTTGAGAAAATATACTCATGACCCTTCCTTTAGCATCCTTAATCAGCCCTCCAATTAGGGCATCTTTAGGACTACATCTCTAGCCTCATTATCAAGCGATCTCCCTCTCACTTGATGACTCTAGGCTTGTCCTAAGGCCTTCTTAAATAGTCTCCCTTAAGCCTCTTAAGGACCCTCTAGAAATTAGGGCTTTTGATCCTCTTAGACTTAGGAATTCATTTTTTCCTTTTAATTTCTCCTTAGATTTTTAACCCCATCAAGGGTCTAAAACCCCTTCACTTGGGTTCTTTTCCCACAAACCCTCTTGTAACTAAATTCACACAAACCAACCTCCTAGGATTTTGTGGAATACCTCCCGAGCTACACACTTCAACACTCCCTCTTAGTGAGGGAGGTACTTCCACTACTTGGAAGTCTCTAATGACACTAGCCCATCACTGCAACATACCCTGTAGAATGGATCATTGTTTTCTAGTGTCTCTTCCTCATCAAAACCTGACGATCTCAAGCTTCCATAGGGCTTCTCCCTCTGAAGTTATGCTCCCTTTGAATCTACACAATCTCGAATGGCTCAACCTGCTTCCAATGTGCACACTCTAATCCAATGGCCCCTAAAAGTAGCTCTGATACCATGTTGAATTTCCATGACACTAGAGAATCTAGGTTAGGGTCTTACAATATCTAACACAACCAACTAAAATGCCACAACAATAATACTTTTCACAATTGAATAAACACAGTAGTAAATCAACACATGCACAATAGATGACCTTTTACAATTTTCAACTCAAATTTTTTATATTAATCAATATTTAATACAACTATTTAGGGCTTCCAAACTAGGGATCATGGCCCTCATACAATAAAAACTATAAGAAATGCAACTAGGGTTTGGTGTCAACCCTTTGCAATCAATCAATCCTGAACAAGATACAACTGACTTACTCGCTGATATAGTCAGCCTCAACTCCTTTCAATCCATGTACCCTGAACACAATTGTTGGTACTTTTGCTTCCAATATGTAACTCTTACTGAACACAACTCCAAATGCTTTTACCCTCTAGCTTCTTCTTAATCCATCAAGTTATTAACAAATAGGGTCTTTGATTAGTTGTTCAAAACTCCATTTGTGAACAAATCTTGGGTTTCCCACTTATGCCTTCCTCTACTGCTATAATGAAGAAGAGTCAAGGGCATGGAGGCTACCCACTCTCACTATAGAAGTACATCTCTACACATTTGAACTAGTGATAAATACTAATCCCTCTTGGATACCCTACTTCCTTCAAGTTTAGGATCCTTAAATCCTGGCACTCTTTGTAGTATTATAGTCCTTCATAAGACTTTCACTTATGGATCAATGTGATAACTGATGAAGTCCTCAAATCTACTCTTAATCTACCACCAAGACTACTTCTCCAACTTCTTTAGGAACAAACCTACGCGACTACCCACATATATTATTTCTTGACTGATCTAGGGCCACAAAATGACTACCCTCTATATTGTAATTTGTCCCTCAAATTGCTCAGATATGGGACCCATAGAACTACCCTCATCTAGAGTTATTAAGATCTTCCCTCTAAGCATTGATCTGCCCTCCAAGCATCATTTTAACCCCTCTAAAGTAATGCATCAATGGCACACACAAATTTTTTGTTCAAACCCTTGAACAAACTTCATCAACCACTTATCGACCCAAACCTTTGTCTTATTCACTAATGATTGTGACCTGCAATACCAAACTTCAAGAAAACAACTTATAGGGAAATTCTTGCATTTAAGGAAAATATAACTAGGGCATCAATACTCTATCCAAATACTTTAGGAAAAAATCCATTCTATTTTTCCTTTAAATATGTCATGATAGGGCCTCCAATCTACTTTGGATCTGAGCATCTAAATTTTGAAGTTCATGGTTTCACCTAGGGAACCCAGTAACAACCTCAAACCACAAAGAAACCTCTCCCAAAGACCCTAATTCCCTACATTGTTCCTTAGTATGAATGCAGACTAGTTATAGAAGGCCTACTAGGCTACTTGACCTCCAAAATAGGGCTCCTGTGTACCTAAAATAACCCAAAAAATTCTCGGCCCTTGTTATAGGGAGACTCCTATATCATCTCAAAATCTACTCTCATAAATTTGTCCAAATCTACTCCTCGAACTTATTATAGTGAACCATGAGACACAAAGATAAAAACATGACCTTCTTCCTAATTCTGTTTGACTCAACTTGCTAAGGTATTCGATCTCTCTAGTTGTGTATTCTCTTGAGAAAATATACTCACTACCTTTCTTTTAGAAACCCTACTTGTCTCTACAACTAGGGAAACTTTAGGACTACCTCTCTAGCCTCATTGATCAAGCGATCTCCCTCTCACTTGATGCCTCTAGCCTTGTCCTAAGGCCTTCTTAGATAACCTCCCTTAAGCCTCATAGGAACCCTCTAGAACTTAGGGCATTTGATCCTCTTAGACTTGGGAATTCATTTTTTCCTTTTAATTTATTTTTAATTTCTCCTTTAGATTTTAAATCCCTTCACTTGGGTTCTTTTCACACAAACCCTCTTGTGGCCAAACTCACACAAACTCACATCCTAGGGTTTTGTAGAATACCTCTCGAGCTACGCACTTAACCATATAGGAGCATTCAAGAAGATTAAATTTCTTTTTCCATATATCTAAAATTATAGTGAATCAAGGTCTTAAATTTGAACCAAAGACACATCAAGATATTCTCTATAGCTCCTCCAAGCTTCACAATTTGAAATATCACACAACCAAAGTTATAGCCAAAATTCCCAACTGACCTATTTGAAGAAGATATCAAGAGCGTTCAAGAAGCCTAATTTCCTTCGGCCATATTTCCAAAATTATAGTGAATCATGGTATGAAAATTTAACCACATGTTCAAAAATATTCTATATATCTCCTTCAAGTTTCAAGGTCTGAAACATCACAAATGAAAAGATATAGAATAAATTTCAAGATGACTTGTTCACTCTGTAAATCACATTTTTGCTTCCACATTGATACTCCAAGAATCACCCCAAAAGTTATTCCTTGGACCCTCTTGTGACCTAAAATCCATTGTTCGATGAATTGATGTTAAAATGAACTCATATGTTATTTATTTATAATGTTTGTATGATTTCTCATGTGATTGAATTGTGGCACTGATTGGCTCGGCCTGCTTGTATTTTGAATGGGTTATCCTTAAAAATATTTCATATCTCCTAATTCATGTGGAATTAGAGGGAGTGCCATATACCATTGTAAACGTATCGAAATAATATTTCTAGACATAAATCATATTCTCCCATTTGAGCTAATTAATTGGACTAAAAATTCCTTCAAAGATAGGACATCCAAATGGGGCCTCAAAATTCCAAATCCAATATTTCTGACAATATTCATTTTCTAATAGTTATATTAGACATAAGAGGATACCTTTGTCTTTGACATCAATGAAAAAATATTCCCAACAATCTCCCTCTTTTTCATTGATGGAAACCCTTACTCCATTCTACAATAATACTATATAACTCTCCCTATATGCAATTCTCCTTGTGCCTACAACTTCTGCCCCTTTGACATCAATGGAAAAGGGATGCTCCCCCTAAACTTGTGCTTCTCCTTATCTATAACTCTTCTTCTGCATGCACATTTTTCTTGGTATCTGCAACTACTCCCCCTATCTGTTATATCTCCTTATGTCTGCATATTCTCCTTTGGATGAACATAGATTTCTTTCACTTCTGACTTCAAATCCCCCTATCATTGTTGTATCCTTTTGTATGTGACATTTCTTCTTCTATGCTTTTGAGATTTCTATCCCTATGATTGTGATGTATATCAACGACACTTTTTTCTTCTACAATGTACCTTGTGAACTGCAGTTGGATGTTTCTCCTTTTACTAATTAGCTATTAGGGATATTACTCCCATGGAGGAGTTTTTCTTTCTTTTAATTTCATTAAGGACATATACATTATCTGAATTCCTTATTGATTTTTCCACTGACCTCCCACAACCTTTCTTCCTTATTTTACAGCCTTTAGAATAAAATGCAACATAATGTCCTTTATCAGCCATTTGACTTAAAATATTATGCTTTAAACCTTCAACAAGTAAGACATATTCAACTTTAGCTTTTGCATTATCAAGGATAACTATTCCTTTGCGCATTATTTTAGTTGATGTATTATCTTCAAGAGTGATACTGCAACCTTTGAATTCCTTTAGAGAGAGAAACATGATTTTATCTCCTATCATATGTGTTATAAATATTGAGAGGGTGGGGGGGTGAATCAGTATTTCATTCCCAATTCAAATTTACTTAGATTATGCTTTCATCTCAAAGTTATCTTGAACCATTAACTCAATGATAGAACATTGTGTTATATATGAGATCGTATTCAGTAATCCATGAGCAACATTAAGTATAAAAGAATGTAAATGATAAAACACGTGAACACAACAAGCACATATGGGCACCTGATTTTAGGTGGAAAACTAATGTTGGAGAAAACCATTGTTGTTTTCATTTTATCTTCTTCTTCTATTATAAAGAAAATCTTCTTACATTTTGTATTGGTGTAGACTCTTTCCAGCATGCAGGCTCATACCTATAGGAGACTACAACCTCTACAAATTCTCCATCACCCACTGGAAGGAAGCTCCTACTCCCTAATCAAGTTTACTGGCTCCTACTGAAAGAAAGATCCTACTCCCTCACTGAAGACTGCAACCCTTAGCACCTTCATGGACCATGTTTCAAAATTTTCATACTGGATCCACTTATCTCAATCAACCATAAAAAACATGTAGGCCACCTTTCATTAATTTTTAAACAGGACCCACACCCAACAATATGTGCAATATGAATACCAAGATATCAAACACCAAATCAATGAACCACTGAATAACAAAATACTGAATCACTGAATCTAAATAATTGAATGCTTGATCACTAAATCACTGAATATGAATAATTGAATGTCAATTACACCTTTTCAACCATATCACTGATCAAACCAAGGAAAACCCTCTCATCAACACTGTCAATACCAAGTCAACCAAGCCATAATATTGTCAAGTCATAGGAAGCCAAATCAACTTTGTTTATATTAACTCAAGCCAATATCCTTTATCAAACCATCAATCCAATTACAAAGTTTATAAACTTGTCAATTTTCAAGCCAAATCCCATCCACAAACTGAACTATCAAGTATTATGTCCAAAAATTCACACACAACTAGGCCATCTAAATCATTCAATGCAACATCTATGACAAGCAGCAAGATGATAAAATTCCTCCCTTTAAATCACATCAACATCATTAACATAAGGTCTCTATCAATATGTAAAATTACAAGCAACAACATGTAACACTTCTTCAGTCTCTAGAAATATGTGAAAAGTACAAGCAAAAACATATAACCATCCCGCACTCTCTTCCTTTTCTTGCACTATAACTATTAATTGTGATGAGGTCATAATGAAAAATACATATAATCCATGGAGACAAACTATTAAGTTGACATCTAGGACAACCCATGAGCCATAATTCCAACAATATCCCCCTTTGGACTTGATGGAAAAGGGTGGAACCAAAATGAGAGAAGTACTCACCCTAACATGTGCAAATAAGTCTGATTTTCTGATGTGAAACAAAGAGCTCAACTGACCATGCTCCCCCTGAGCATATAGTGATATGCAATAAAAGTACAAGGCTTGTTGTAGCAGATACATGGTTGTTACTTCAACATGATGTGACATTCAATGACAATTACTAAATAATGGAACAATGATGATACATATGTAGGATCAATACATGGAATCCATCAATGACTATTCAATATATCAACATAGTGGGGCTTTGAGGCATCATTAGAAATCAACCAAAAACATGACATAATGATAATCCTTGGAAGTATCTAAGATATTTATAACCATGTGATATAGTATCAATGTGTCAACATGCCAACCAATAACATCAGAGATAGAAACAACCCAAATAACATGGTAAATTGACAGTAGCATATTATATCCTTCTTTATTAAGGAAGATGCAAATCAACAGTAAGAAATTCAAGAAGACCGATCAGTAGCAACAATGAACTCAACATAATGATAGTAGCATTTATCTTCCAATAGCAATAAATGTGTCAATATAAGAAGACTAAAAATAACAATAACCATAGATCATATCAGATAAGTAGCACCCATATAATTCCAATAGTGGAAGCATACTCAACGTAATGGTAGTAGCATTTATCTTCCAATAGCAAGCAATGTGTCAATATAAGAAAACTGACAACATCAATAACCATAGATCGTATTAGATAAGTAGTGCCCACATAATGCCAATAGTGAACCAATGGAAGCATAGAGATGATTCCCCTAAACTTGTGCCAATTTACCGTCACAAATCTAGATCCCAACATATCATAGATCAACATTCCCAATCATTAGATCAACAATCTAAACATAAGGTTAATATTCTACAATAAGCCAATGTCATAACCATTTAGCCAATAATGGGTTGTTGTATCAAATGAGAAACTCCCCCTTAACATGTGATATATTCTTATAGACCACAGATGAAACATTAGTAGCATAAATCATCGCCAAAAGAACAACATATGAAGTCATCATCAATGCAAGACTCCTCCTGAGATCATGCACCACAAATCCTGTGGACCTGATTGCTCCATATGCACTTATGCATTCGTTTAAGAAATAACATAAGATATAGTAGACTACAGTGGGGACTATTTTCCTTTACTCTGAACCTGAAGAAGATGAACTAGACCTCTTATTTATGTCTGGATTCTTCTTTAGTACATATAATTTATTTATATTTCTGAATCCTTTTTCTATAACTTTTCCAGTGTCTTCTTCTATAATCTTGCATCCAATTAATCTAAATATAATTACATGCCCTTTATCAGGGATTTTTCCTACACTTAAAATGTTTTTCTTTGGCCCTTCAACCAATAATACATCAATTGCTTCTCTATTCTTAACATCAATATCAACATTACCCATTCCTAGAACCTTTGAAGGTGTACTATTACCAAGAATAACCTTACTACTCTTATTTTTATTGAGAGAGATAAATTGATGAGAGAATCCGCTATCTGTGTACCATTGATCTTCTTCTTCAAATGCCCGCAAAGCAAGGCCATGCCTTAATTGTTCCTCTTTCTTCTGCTTAATACTGTCGTTGGATCCATCTTTTTCATGTTTGTTGATAACAACATTCTTGTCTATTTTCTTGCTTTGCAGGGAGTCTACTTGTTGTCTATATGAATTCATTGTCTTGTTCCTACATTCTTTTGCTACACGTACAAACTTGTTACATGACCATAGAGAGGAGAAAGAGAATCAAAATATTTTGCTTCATATTTCTCTTATTGAAATTAATAGCTTTGTGACCAAACATATTGCATGTAAAACAATACCCCTTAAAGAAACTTGGATAACTTAGAACTGATGATCTTCCCGTGTAGAGACCATTTTCCCGGGGTCTGAATAATTTTCTTCTGCAGTTGGCTGTAATGTGTCCATAGTTTCGATAGATAAAACATTCAATATCACTAATCAAAGGAGTGAATCGATTTTTATTTATATTATTGGGAGTAAATAATTTCCTTTGAAAATTCACTAAATTCCTTGGTTATTGTCTACTTGACTTCTTAATTCTTTACCAGGTTTTTCAGAGTTTGCATTGTTATCCTCAAGGTTGCTTGCACAAGCTTATGACCTAGATTCCCCTTTAACAATTTCACGAAATCCAATGCCTGCTTTGATGGATGGGGATATTTGAATATTAAGAAGATTATCCAATATCTTAGATCTATCTTAAAATCTCAATTGTTTATTATTTTTTGCTAATTTACCTTCTAATATGCTTACCTCAGCCTATTTTTCTCCTCTTGTCTTTTCCAATTGAGTTCTTAACTTGATGATCTCTTCTTTAATCTCATTTTCTTTTTCTTCAAATACTTGAATTATCTCCTCATATCGTGTGTTTGACTTTTCAAGATCATATTTGAGAGAGATGATCTCTATTTTAAGTCCTTCACAATAAGTTCTTCTTGATTTAATCTCCTTGATTGCTGCATCTTCCTTAGTTCGCGTTGCGTCCTCATTGATTTTCTTTCTAAGTTCATTTTTTAATGAATCTACTTCATCCTTCAACCTTTGACACTAATCTTCCCTTTCCTTATACTAATTCCTCATCCCTTCTTCATTTTTTCTTCCTTCTTCCAACTGAGTCTTTAACTTGATAATTTCTTCTTTATAGGCACAATCCATTTCATAAAAAAGTTGTAATAACTATTGATAGTCTCTATTCTCAGTTGTGAGCCTTTTAATCTATGCTTCTATGGTCATCATTTTTTAATCTGGTTTCTCTGCAAAATGGTTACTTCCACTTCTACCCAAGAGACAAATTTTCGCTGATTCACTATCATCATTACTACATGAGAAAGGGAATAGGAAACCATTTATACCTTTGTCATCATGATTAAAATTAAAACAAAAACCAGTACCTGGTAATTCTCTTTCACTATCTTCCTCATCCATGATTAATAGAAAACAAGGTGCTCTTGAATCTTCATCTTGCTTAGTATTGTTTGTCCTTGTTCTATGGTTGTTTATATTGCCATTGCATATGATACATAATTGTCACTACTTTCCTAACTTGACATATTCTTTTATGTTTCCTTATTCTTGTGCTTCCTTCCCATTGTCTCTGATCTACTCTCAAGTGGTTAAGATTCACTAGCATGACCTACTCTTATACAAATTGTTAGAAATACTTGGGGGGGGGGGGGTGTGGGGAGGTTGAACCAATATTTCATTCCCAATTCAAATTTACTTATATTATTCTTTCATTTCAAATTATCTTGAACCATTAACTCATTAACAAAACAATATGTTATAAATGAGAGCTTATTCAGTAATCGATGAGAAACATTAAGTATAAAAGCATGTAAACCATAAAACACATCAACACAACACATCAAACACATATGGACACCACATTTTAGGTGGAAACCCAATGTGAGAGAAAACCACCATTGTTTTCATTTTGTATTCTTCTTTTATTATAAAGAAAATACTCTTACATTTTGTATTGGTGTATACTCTCGCCAGCACGCAGGCTCCTACTTGCAGGAGGATACAACATCCACAAATTCTCCAATAGCTACTAGAAAGAATCTCTTACTCTCTGATCAAGTTTACTAGCTCCTACTGGAAGGAAGCTCCTACTTTCTCACTAAAGGTTGCAACCCTCAGCACATTCATGGACGACGTTTCAAAATTTTCATACTAGATTGATTTGCCTCAATCAACCATCAAAAAAATGCAAGCCACCTTTCATCAATTTTCAAATTGGACCCACGCCCAAGAATGTGAAGAATCTAAATACCAAGATATCTAACACTGAATTACTAAATAACTAAATACTAAATCACTAAATATGAATAGCTGAATTCATATTCACTAAATCACTGAATTTGAATAATTGAATTTTGATTACACCTTTGCAACTATATCACTGATCAGACCAAAGAAAACCCTCTCATCAACATTGTCAATACCAAGTAAACCAATCCATAATACTCTCAAGTCATATCGAGCCAAATTAACACTGTATATATCAAGTCAAGCCAATATCCTTCATAAAACCATCAATCCAAATGCCAATTTTACAACCTTGTTAATTGTCAAGCCAAATACCATCCACAAATTGAACTATCAAGTATTATGTCCAAAACTTCACACACAACTAGGCCATATAAATCATTTAATGCAACATATATGTCAAGTAGCAAGCTGATCAAATTCCTCCTTTTAAATCACATCAACGTCATGAACATAAGGTCTCTAGTAATATGTGAAAAGGACAAGTAGCAACATATAACACTTCTTTCATTATGGCTCACCAAGAAAAAATTCATCTCAAAGTCAAATTTCTTATGAAGTTGTTCTCTATGATCATATGCAACAACAAATATCATCAAATAACTAGTTCATAACATCAGTAGTCATATAAAAAAGATTCTATATAATGCTTATGAACAATTGACCATAAGGAATTAGGGAAACGGCAACATAGGCACAACATGAGCATGGATATTTGTATCAAGGCATTGTAAACACATAGAAAGGTCGCACTGTCATTGTGGAATATGAAAATAAACAACACAGTCAAAGTAGCATCATTAATAAGCACCCATGAAGACTAAACTAACAATAGCATTATGAGAACCTGTTCTTTGCCCTGCATATAATTCTTGTCAATTTAAAACTCTGTCAAAACTACCAAACTTCTGTCATAAGACTCATTTGGAACTCAACCATCTTTGTATACAAGCTTAAATCACAATATTTTCAACAAAGAAGCCCCTACCAATCAAATCAGGATAACTAGAGAGTTTTGCTACAACATTCACAACAAGCATCCAAGCATAGATATCTGCATATTCTAGGCAAACGGCAAATGACAAGTCATTCTCATCAAGCATAGATGTCTAGGTCCAACTGTCATACAAACTCAATTCAGTACATTTAGATCTCTCTCCTTCAAGACACAATCTGATCTTGTCACTCATATCCCTAGATATGGTCAAAAAAATGAGTTATGCATACATACTATCAAAACAATTTCAAGATACTCAGTCTCTCTGATCAAATATAGCAAAATCACTGCAAACCCGTTATTGATCTTTGTCTAACATTGATTTCTACAGATGGAATATCTAAATGAAGTGAAAATCATATGTATCATTCCGTGAAAAACACCAAGTTGTTGAGTATGCATTCAAATATGGAAACAAGTGGTGTATAAAAACAAATTTGAGCTTCATTAACCAAAATATCTGATCATTAACTTGTAGCTTTCACACCTTATGCCTTGACCACGTCTTACCATATGAAAGCTTGATCCTCCATGCACCTCTGTATGAAATAATACACATGAAAACTCAAATATATGTGCACACAAAATGTATTATTTCGATATCCTTTTATAGCACTTAATCCCATTAATACCTCAAGCAAAAACCAAGGTTTTAATTTACTAAATCATTGAACAGATCAATTCCATCCATGCACATGTATTCCATGGGCGAAACCTTGGTTTCTCTCTTGGTTTTTTTATTTTATTTTTAACACCTATATGCATGGCCACACAAACGATGAAGAGAAATTTCGGCTGAAACATTCCCATTCATCCTATTAACAAGCCTTCCCAGCAGTTGCAGCCTTTCAACCGCACTACTAAGCCACCCTCCATGCGACTGAGGCTTAAACTAGGGAAACACAATTCCTCTTAATCTAGAACTTGGCCACACTTCCTCATGCTCTTCAATTCTTGTACTAATCAATACAACAACCCATGTAGTCATGTAGATAAAATGAGATGACATTCTTGTACTAAAACATGCACAAGGTGACACAACCATCTTGCACTCTCTTCATTTTCTTGCACTACAACTGCTAAATGTGATGACATCATAATGAACAAGCCATATGATCCATGGATACAAACTATTAGGTTGACATCAAGGACAACCCATGAGCCAAAATGCCAACAATATGATGTGAACATCTACTATCCATATACCATTAGCTCTTTTTGCTTTGAACAGAGAGAGCTAGACTCCATATATTTGTTATTTGATTTCCATTTTTGACATCTTCTCTGACTTTTTTTAGAGGCCTTAATGTACTACTTCTACAATCACAAGCTTTATTCCCAAATTATTGTGCTTGAAATATTTTGACATGATATAATAAAGGGGAAAATGAATTGTAATTTCTATCATCATTCTCATTAAAATTTATAGAGTTGTGGCTGAGACAAGCATTCCTTGAGATTTTATATGATCCATCTCTATTATTCCTCATTAGGGGAATTTTGAGGTCTAAAATGGGTCTCCTAATGAAAATGTAAAATCGAAATTCACTTTATGAGAACCAATTACATTTTAGGGGACAACATCATCCCCAATGGTTGAAATGGCATTGCTTGAGTTAAAGGTGCTTACTTGTGACATTCTCAATGGTGGATAAAAATTCATATTTAACCATAGTAGTGCTCTAAGTACTTTTAAAGTTGTAAAGTAAAATACTTACAATAAAAATCATTTCACATTTTTTGAATAAAATATTATTATTGTCATTTCATATTTTTGAGAAAAACAATGCATACCTTTATGACAGTCTCATGTCCTTACACACTTTTCATAATATTTATATTTTCATATATTTATTTTTAAATTATATATTCATCTCATTTTAT
>APFE030583624.1:30044-44204 GCA_000404065.3 Pinus taeda | reverse complement strand
CGGAAACTGGGCATATACGGAAGATATGCGTGTGTCTTCCGTATATGCACAGTTTTCGTATATGCGCAATTTTTGTATATGGAATTTGCGCATCTACGATGCAGATACATGAACGACGTGCATATACGGAAGACACGCATATACGGAAAATATGCACATACAGGAAAGTTAAGGATATACAGAAGACACGCGCATATCTTCCGTATATGCCCAGTTTCCGTATATGCGCACATCTTCCGTATATGCACAGTTTCCGTATATGCGCAGTTTCTGTAACATAAAGGAATATACATGAACGACGTGCATATACAGAGGATATGCACATACAGGCAAGTTCATGTATCTGCATCGTATACGTGCAAATTCAATATACAGAAATTGCGCATATATGGAAACTGGGCATATACGGAAGATTTGTGCATATCTTCCGTATATGCCCAGTTTTCGTATATGCGCAATTTATGTATATGGAATTTGCGCATATACGATGTAGAAGCATAAATGAAGATGTGTACAAATTCCATATACAGAAATTGTGCATATACGAAAACTGTGCATATACGGAAGACACGCACACATCTTCTGTATATCCCCAGTTTCCGTATATGCGCACATCTTCCATATATGCACAGTTTCCGTATATGCACAATTTATTTATATGAAATTTGCGCATATACGATGCGCATGTCTTCCGTATATGACCAGTTTCCGTATATGCGCACATCTTCCGTATATGCACAGTTTCCGTATATGCGCAGTTTATGTAACATAAACAAAGATGCATGAACGACGTGCATATACGGAAGATATGCACATACAGGAAAGTTAGGGATATACGGAAGACACGCGCATATCTTCCGTACATGCCCAGTTTCCGTATATGTGCACATCTTCTGTATATGCACAGTTTCCGTAGATGCGCAGTTTCTGTAACATAAAGGAATATACATGAACGACGTCCATATACAGATGATATGCACATAGAGGAAAGTTTATGTATTTGCATCGTAGATGCGCAAATTCCATATACAAAAATTGCGCATATACGGAAACTGGGCATATACGGAAGATTTGTGCAAATCTTCCGTATATGCCCAGTTTCCGTATATACGCACATATTCCATATATGCCCAATTTCCGTATATGCGCACATCTGCACAGTTTCCGTATATGCGCAATTTCCATATACATAAATTGCGCATATACGGAAACTGGGCACATACGGAAGATGTGCGCATATACGGAAGATATGCTCATGTCTTCCGTATATGCACAGTTTCCGTATATGCGCAATTTCAATATATGGAATTTGCGCATCTACGACATAGATACATGAACAACGTGCATATATAGAAAACACACACATACGATGTAGAAGCATAAACGAAGATGTGTACAAATTCCATATACAGAAATTGCGCATATACGGAAACTGGGCATATACGGAAGCTGGGCATATACGGAAGATTTGTGCATATCTTCCGTATATGCCCAGTTTCCGTATATGCGCACATCTTCCGTATATGCACAGTTTCCGTATATGCGTAATTTATGTATATAGAATTTGTTCATATACGATGCAAAAGCATAAACGAAGATGTGTACAAATTCCATATCTTGAAATTACGCATATACGAAAACGGTGCATATATAGAAGACGCGCACATCTTCTGTATATGCCCAGTTTCCGTATATGCGCAAATTTCATATACATAAATTGCGCATATACGGAAACTGTGCATATACGGAAGATGTGCGCATATACAGAAACTGGGCATATACGTAAGATGTGCACATATACGGAAACTGGGCATATACGGAAGATATGCGCGTGTCTTCCGTATATGCACAGTTTCCGTATATGTGCAATTTCTGTATATGGAATTTGCGCATATACGGAAACTGGGCATATACGGAAGATGTGCACATCTTCCGTATATGCACCGTTTCCGTATATGCGCAATTTCAAGATATGGAATTTGTACACATCTTCGTTTATGCTTCCGCATCATATATGCGCAAATTCCATATACATAAATTGCGCATATACGAAAACTGTGCATATACGGAAAATGTGCGCATATATGGAAACTGGGCATATACGGAAGATGTGCGCATATACGGAAGATATGCGTGTGTCTCCCGTATATGCTCAGTGTCCGTATATGCGCAATTTCTGTATATGGAATTTGTACACATCTTCGTTTATGCTTCTACATCGTATGTGCGTGTCTTCCGTATATGCACGTCGTTCATGTATCTGCATCGTAGATGCGCAAATTCCATATACAAAAATTGCACATATACGAAAACTATGCATATACGGAAGACACGCGCATATCTTCCGTATATGCCCAGTTTCCGTATATGCGCACATCTTCCGTATATGCCCAGTTTCCGTATATGCGCACATCTTCTGTATATGCACAGTTTCCGTATATGTGCAATTTATGTATATGATAGCAATTCGTACCCTGCGCTCCTAGGAATTGACTGGGCCACTGATATGAATGGGGTAATCAATCATGTCAAGAATACAAAAAAGGTTTTTCAATACTATAACTCCATACAAGATCACTACCAAGAGAAAACATAGTTTCTTGAGTCCAGTAAATAAAAAGAGGCGATGTGGTCGCAGTTTAAAATCAGGGATAGATAAACTACAATTTGAAAGGGTTGGACGAGTTCATGCAAGGGAAAAAAGAATGGATGAACAATTGGAGTTATCTTCTCAAAAACAAAGAAATTGGGACCATGTGCCTGAGATTACACAAGATTCTATTATACCCAATATTGGTATGGAAGGTAGGTCTAGGGTAACATCAAACCACGCTTAACCTGGTAGCTAGCCCTACCAAGTCGGGAGAGGGGTCTCTCCTTGTCAATCTCAATGAAAAATTATCAAGGAAGGCTTGAGATGACTGATATAAAATCTAATTTTAGGCTAGGTATGCTTGCTCAGAGGAATTTGATTGAATTTAATGGTTGGTTGTTGGATCAAATTAGAAAGGCAGCTTTGGGTCTGGGAAATGAACACAAATTTGCAGAGATTCTATGGGGCGAGGTAGACAAGTGTTTTAGCACTTTGAAATGAGTGTAATGGTGAGTATAAAGACTGGTGAGGAGCTGGAGAGGGTATGCAAGTGTCATGAGTCCTCTTCAAATAGTAGGAAACATATAGAACTAAATAAACCCTAAGGTAGAGCATTAAAACATCAATGAATTCTACCCTTCACACTTGATTCATTTAGCTATGAAGAATAAAAGAGATGATGGCACACATAAACATAAGATCACTAAATAACTGAGAAGGAAACAATGCTAAATCATATTACCACAAGAATCCCACAAAATGCTGAAAACCGTGGTTTATTTCCTTGCCAAACTGCAGAAGTGATGTACAATTGTGCTTAATGCATCCACAAGAGTCCAACCTTTACAAATGACTAAAAAAACGCATGATATAGACCTCCAAACCACCTGTGCTATCCATAAGGGGTTGAATCCATGAGAAGAGGGGTGGTTTCAGCCATATCTAAACTAGGAACACAAAAATAGGCAGTGGAACAACTTGCCTCTAAAACCTAGGAAATTGATTCATTCAACTCTAAACCACCTACAACTGATGTATCTACCTTATCAAGTCAATTTTCATCATTTTTACATCATTGTACATCAATTTACATCATTTCACATAATGAATTTGACCATAAGAGAGAAAAAGTCAAACTGGAAGAAACTACGCGAAAAACAGAGTTTTTGAGCAAAATCGACACTTTTTCATCCTGTGCGTAGTGCTTTTTCCAAGCTAATTTTGGAGGCCTTTCCCTTCACCAAATGTGCTCCAAGATGGCTTGTTGGAAATTTCTTTCTATCGAACTTCTAGGACAAGTGGAGTTTTTTAATTTGGTGTCTATTTTCCCCTCCAAAATTGCAATCTCCCAAGACTGCTTCCTGTGTGGCCAAAAGGTGATAGAAAGGGCATTTTTGAGGTGTTTTTGGCCCTTTTGGAGACCCAAAACTTGACAAACTTGACAAAACTTCCCTCTCCACTACTCCCCAACTTCGTCATAGTCCCGATCTCCTCCTGGTGAAGAGCTCCCCACATCTCCTCCCAACCGAAAAGAGTAACCCTTCCCAAAATACTTTGGAAAAATGTCTCCCACTCCTCAGACACTGCATTCAGGGCAGTCTTGACAATAAATTCTGGATCTGATGTAGACCCCAACGAAGTAAGCTGGTCACGAATCTCCTACAACCAAAGAAGGAATGGGTCTATTTGCTCTCCCTTCTGCATCTGATATGACCACAGTTGATTCTCCAATAGCATCTTCCGCTCCATGGAAGATACTTGGTATAAGATGGTCAGGGTGTCCCACATCTCCTTTGTTGTGTTCTTCTTAACAATATGTGGTATGACATGATTTTTGACCCCTTCTAGGATCATGCACTTCACCCTTGCCATTGCATCCTCATACTTCTTGTTATTAGCTGGGTAAACTGGGATAGCCATGGTTTTCAAGGAAAATTCCTTGATGCAATGTCTATCCAGGACTGCCAGGATCTTGGCATTCCAGATGACAAAGTTGGAAGCCCCATCTAACTTGTCCTGATCCATTAGTTCGTTCACTGCCATTTCAAATCCTCTTTTGGACTCCCTCTAAGTGTCGACTCCCCTCATGGAAATCTCCCTCTAAGTCCTAATTTCCCTTCTAGAAATCCTTTGGCCAACTGTCGAACCGCTCCTCTCTAATCCTCGTTGCAACTGTAACTCAGATCTGGATTCCTTGGCTAGAAATCTATCAAGGTAGTGACTCCCTCTACCTTGGTCCCATATCCTTAGAGACTGTTATGCTTTGAGAGAAACAACGTCCCACCAACTCCTTAAATCATAATTTGCTAAGAGCTCCCCAAGCTCTGACAATTGAAGAAATGGAGCCCTTCAGGCTCTGCGCAATCCCAACAAATGTTGAATATGCTCCTCCTTGCCACAACGTCAATCCATTCTGGCTAAGAAAGATGATCGGGCATTGCGTAGGTCTGATATTCCCCTCTCTGCCTCTACGCTGGCCCTCCTCCTAGCTCAAAATGATCACACAGGTTGTGTGTCACTTCTTGTCTTGCTACTTCTGCTCTGGAACAATGATGTCTCTCGGGATAACTGCTACTGCTACAAATTTCAGATTTCTGTTGGTGCCTTAAGTCCTCTTCTGATCTGCAACGCTTTGATACCATGTTGAAATTTCTAAGTCTGACACATCAGAAATCCCTGCTGCATTATCTGGTTTATTATCTCCTACTTGTTCTTTCCATTAACAAGTTGTTTATAAATATAAATACTGAAATAAACACAAATGCAACCTTAACACATATACAAATCAACAACTGAAATAACTAAGACAATCACACAAGGGACACTATTATTTTTTGACAATCGTCCCCGGAGAAACCCAATGCGGGAAAAACGATGCAACAGATATGAGGGTTTTATTATTATGCAATTTTCTGAATACAAATAGGGTGCCAAACGAGTATTATCTCCACCTGGGGTGGAAGGGGTCTCGTTTCCTTCACCAGACAACAGGAAAATGCAATCTTCACCCGGGGTGAAAGGGGCTTTGCCTTCTTCTTCAACAGAGCAGGTATAGGACAAAGGAAAGAAACCATTGCATGATGAAGGGCCTTCTGAAGGCCAAGACAAGGATTTCATTTTGATTGAGGACAAGGACACTGATTTGGGCTCACTCAAGGATGAGCAATTTTTTCTACCTTTGAGTGATTAGGTTGCTCCTGAAGGAACTTGTTATGATATTAATTGTTCAGAACTAGGTTAATACTGAGAGGGGGAAAGAATCAATACTAAGGATAATTTTATAATTATTGCCAATTTATAACTTTTCTTTTACTTGGAAACCATTCATGTAAACAACCAACAACATGTAATGTATGTTGCAACATACATCAACACATGAACATCACAACAACACCATAAGTAGCATACAAATATGAACTCAAATATTTAACGTGGACACCCATAAAGGCAGATTCAACATGGAAACCCATAACAAACAAATCTTGTTTGTTATGATGTAGATCAAAGGCCAACACTCTAATTACATGAAGTTTTTTGTGAGCACCCACTCACAAGAAGCACTAGATCCTATAATTGTTTTGTTGTTACTCACCAGCAAGAAGCAGCATTTTTTTTTTTTTTTTGACACCAACCAATAGGAAGCATCAACTCCCTTATGTTGTTTGCTAGCACCCACAAGCAGGAAGCACCGACTCCTTTTTTCATAGACATTTGATCAATTTACAAGAAGCACCAACTCCTTGTTAATGAAATAACCCACTTGCAGGAGGCACCAACCCCCAAGGTATTCTTCAGAAACCTACTTAGATGGAAGCTCCAACTTCCTGATGTGCAAGAACCAACCGGTTAAACTTATAGACAACTATTTCATGCGATTTTAAAATATATCCATAGGTGTTCAGCTCATAGAAACTTTCTCCTCACTGCTTTGGCTCTTACTTAGCCTAATTTCAACTAAGCATTCTCTATCTTTGCTTGTGTTCTTCTACAACCATACACTCATCCTAATCTCCTCTAAAGGAACACACAAGAAAATTACAAAACTCTCAAATTTTTCAATAACACCACACTCATGCACTCGAACTGCTCATTCAACCTATGTTACAATAGTTATCAACCTTCTTTTTCTCCATATGCACTCTCTCTTGTACATTACTACATTCCCCCACTGTCTCTCTCTACATACTAATGTTTTTTTAATCCATATCACACGTCGCTCGATGTAGAGTCTTCAGTATAGTGCATAGGGATCAAAAGTGACATTCTTTTACTCTTACAAGGAATGAGGATGAACTTCGGTATGGTTCACCCTACTTGGAGAAAAACTTCATTTACAACTTACACAACTCAAGAGGCGTCTTCATTAATTCCCCCATGGCTTGAGGAGTGCTTGAGGGGTACTTTCTCAATCACTACAATCAACTATATGACTCCCTTTGACACATCAAAGCTGAGTTTGATGCTCTATCTTGTCATTCTTCTTACAAAAGAATATCCTATTCATTTCCATAAATCATGCTTTGCTTTTGCAAACTATGCACAAAGTACCATAGCCATACTATTGCTTTCACCACCGGTCTTAATACTCTACTCAACCTACAACGTTTTATTCAAAACATGATCCATGGCTCAAGAGAAGAGTTCAATACCAATTACTTGGCTTCAAGGATGCACTTTCTGTTTATAATACATTTCTCTATGAGTAGGACTCATAACTGAAGCCGTCATTACCACCTACTCCATTGAAGTCTTGTATTGGTTTGCATTGCATCTCCATTTCACTGTGTTGTGTTTTGGTGCTTGTCTATGAATTTACCATTCATGGTTGTGCCTCTAACTTTGGTACATTCTACCAAATAACATTAACAATCAATTGAAAAAAAAACATTTTTTAACAATCATTATTTAGCCCAATTTACTTTATCATGGAGAAAGCCCTCCAAATGCACCCTTGGTGCAAATCTTGTTGATGGCCTTCATTGAATATAAATTGTTAGATCATTCCTCATTCAAAGTTGGATCAATTTTGCACTTGACAGAGATACCACACACCTTATCGTGCCAATATACTCTTCCCTAGGATTTGGATGCTTGGTTTTATATGATCTAGGGTTTAAGACCATGCTCTATTGCACCATCATGCCATCCCTTGTGCCTTTGTAAGCCAAAGTGCTATTGGGCACAAGATTCTCGTCAAATGAGAGTGCGAGGAAATTCTTTTGTCTCCTGGGTCTCGTCAATCATGGGAGATTCTAAGACTTAAAGCTTTAGGAGCCTTAGACTCACTATAGTGGGCTGTGAATTTCCATGTTTGTTGATGACCATATTTTCATCTCCTAGGATCCTTCTACTATGACAAACTCCAAAACAATAACCTCTACAAACATTTTTATTCCTGCGAAATGACATCATGTTGCATCATCACACTACCACGTGTCACCCTGAGAGTGGAGCGACATGTCATCTGGAAAAGGCCTACTTAGATACCTAAAATTGTTGAATATTATTTCCATGTGTCACTTATATGGAGTGCCATATTATCAACCCTATCACGTCACTGCAACATCACTAAACAATTCATCACTATCAACCAAAAGGTGAGTGCCACATGCCTTGCTTCCCAAGTCATCAAGTATGAAGGGGAACCTCGAGGACCTGTGTTTTGTGACCAAAATCTTTGTTAACTAAAAAATGTTCCTAGGTGTGAAATTGGCATTAAAAACATTATCCCATGTTGGGGGGATTTTTCATCTACAAGATTTTGTCACTTTTCAATCTATCTTGCGACCTTCATCTATCATTGTGCCCTTCACTAAATTGTAACTTGCAACATCAACCTCCACGATGCAAGCGACGATTCGTCACATCTTTCGATGGGAATTTCTCCATCCACCAACTCAATCTATTGCCCCACATCAACATAACCAATACAACATTCCAATGAGAAAATGTTGTGGCATGAACAATAACTTGTCTAACAACAAATGGGAAATGTTCCATCTTGTGCCTTCTATTTGCATATGGAACCTTGAGGCCCTAGAAACTTGCCAAATTCAATATTGTTATAACTTTTGATCCCTTGGGATATTTTCTAGCTGTTGTATACCATTGGAAAGGTCTCTATGAGGACTATCCAACCATGTAGTATACATGAGTATATGATTTGATTTCCTGGCGGAAAATGGCTTCAAATCTAGGCCATTTAAATCATATATCTAACTATCATAGTCATCATATTTTGAAGATTCTTCACTTATCTTTATACTATTATGATTTTCAGCTCATGACGTCACATACCAACACACTCCCCTTGGTCTTCATAGTTTTTCACGTGAAAGATAACTTCTGACATAACAACAATACTTTGCCCAACAATATCCGATTCACTGAGTTTGACATTAATGCCAAGATAACAATGAGGTTGACATCAATGCCAACACAACAATTCTGACAATGCTAAAAGGTGGGGAAGATTCATAACAATGTTATGTCAATAATTAAAGAAATTTTATGTATGTTAGCAATAGAGATGCGTATAGGAGGATGTCTAGTTTGGAATTTTTGTTAGCCTTCCTTTTGAGCAAAATGATCAAATTTCCACCCAATGCGGTTTGATGCATGAACATCCATTTTGTAGTCAGTTATCATGCATATCTAATTAAATTCTAGTGATTTAGGCATTGATTCTATTATATTACATAGATTTATGTTGCTACAAAAGTTGTTACAATAATGCTCTGAAGAAGAGAGAACCTCTCATAGATTTCGCTACAAAAGAAGAGCTATTTGGTCATAGAAGATATAACAACAATTGCTATGTAAAGAGATCATAAGGGTGAAATCTTCAGAAATTATCTCCACTTATAGACATTGAAGCTGTTAGGAAAGATGTTGTTTCACCACAATTAAGTAAATGCCAAATTATTCCTTGTGATTATGAAGATATGAATCATTAGAAGAAAAATAAGACTTGACTATTGGTAACGATAAAGGAGTGGGGGCTTCACCTCATTGACCAATATCTTATCATGCTATTCATAATGGAGGTTTTCAAATTGTGAAAAATGGAGTCAATTTATGATAACTATGGGGGAAGGGAGGATGGGGGTGGATGTAAAAATAGGTATTTCATGAAAATAAGGGACATCTATTAAAAATATGGCTTATTTTTATTAGAAAGATATATTTGGAGAGATATTTAACAAAGGAATTTTGGAAGGTTTTGTCTATATCTAATGAGATTATCTTAGCAAATGAAGTGCTATGATACAAATTGACTAAGTGGAGACCCTATAGATAAATGTTTGTTCTTTAAACACAACATAAACTTCGTGCAAGAATAAATGAACCAATTCATTGGTCAACCAAATTAATGGTAACTGCAAACGTCACAAGTCACTTCTAATATTTGTGTATAAAATTATTTCCATGTGACTAAGCAAGACACCTTTGACCTCTAGTAAATTGTAATTAAATGATTATGGTAATGAACAAAATAGTGTAAAGATCATGGTCATTAATGTTGCCAAAGTTTTGGCTTTAAGCCTTTAAGTGGTGACTTGATGAGTTTAGAAATTGTAATCATGGTTCTCATTATGTTCAATTAACAAAGTTAAAAATAGTTATTACATTTTCAAAACTTTTATTATAAAAATTTGAAAACCTAATAAATTACTTCATAAAAGAGATTGAAATAGACATAAAAATTTTCCTCCATAAAAAAAATAAAAAATAAATCAAATATATCTATTTAAAACAAAATTCACTAATAATAAACAATACATAATAAAAAAAACTCAACTTTTTATAACTTTTTACGGCATAAGAATCTAAATCATCTAAATCTAACTAAAACTTTTCTATAACTGTCTAAAAAATAATGCTCAAGTAATAATATCTTAAGAAAAAAACATTACAAACAGTTTTAATCCACAAATTCCATTTCTTAGACTTTAAACAATGCCATGATGTGAAACAACGAATTTAACATCAGCATAATGTATGTCATGATGTTAAAAGACGAATTTAACGTCAAAGCATAATGTAAATGCTACCTTATGAAAAATCCGGAGTGCCTTTCCTGCTCTTTTTTACTCTTATTCTGTGTATTTAAGAACGTTAATTCGATGAACATATTGGACGGTCGGTTCATAGGACTCGCATCTTTCCGAAAAGGAAAAACGTCGCAATCTACCTTGTGCGCGCGGAAGGTACCCTGCTACTTAGGGGCACCGTTAATGCGTGGGTTAAGTTGGATAAGTAATTAAGACCAACCGGAGGCGGGCAGGAACAGCGGTGAGGTCAAGCTCGGGCAGGGAGGCATCGCCGGAGCAGGGTGATGCATGGATGCATGGATATGTATGCGGCAAATTCCTGTAAGGAGTGTAAAGACTATAGCATTAATGATGCTATAGTCCATGAAATAGCACTCGCCCTCTATAACAGCCTTTGCATTTCTAATTTAACGGCCCATCTCTTTTTCTAATTTAATAACTTGACAGTCGCTCGTCCTTCCGTAAGGACACTTCTATCTTGGAAATTTAATACTTTTCATTGAAACCTGTAATTTTATGTGAACTTTCCCGTACTCGTACTTCACATATTTTAAAATCTCACTTACTTTCCCCTTAAATTTAAATTTATGGTATCTAAATGTTGACCCTTTTCTTTGTGGAGCAGGAACCAGCCTAATTTTTTGACAAAAATAAGAAGTGGAAGAATGTTTAAATGGTATTTTGTTTCAGTAAAAATAGATTCAATATAAGGAACACTCAAAATCTTAAAAATCTGAAGTTATAAGACAAATTTACAAAAATTTCTGACAATTTTTTTCAAATTCATTCCTTAACTTTACATAATTTTCCAGCCAAATTTAAAACCTCCTTAGACTAGGGCTTTTATATTTGTTGCCAATTTAATGTTGTGAGAGCGACATGTATCCACTAATTAGGTAGTGCGTCGACTCGTCACTTAAAACTCAAAATTAATGATTCCGTCCTTTTTCATCTTTTTATATATTGGTTGGATACTTCCATTTCATCACAGAGAACCAATAGTGAAGCATTGGCTGTTCCAAGATGGAAAGCTTATCGTCTGCTTATCATGAATTCCAAGAATTGTGGCCATCGTGCCTTTGTGCAATTGTATTCTTGCTGTTGCTTCTATGGGATGTGGCTATGGCGTTCTGGAGGAGGGCTCACTGGGTTCCCTGTCAAGCTCTTGTTCACACCGCTCTGACTATACAAATGCTTAGTTGGGTATCCGCTGTGTCCAGCTAGCATGGACCATCGCAGGAAGCAAATAGCATGTGAATACACACATCATAAGCCTTCCGTAATCAAATGACAACTGATGGTTTTCCATTAAGGTCACTTGACTTGGGTATCCGCTGTGTCGGCAAAAAAGATGAAAGAGAAAGTCAAGTGATGGAAAAACATCAGTTGTCATTTGATTGCGGAAGGCTTATAATGTGTGCTATCCTATATATGCACAGATTATCTGGGAAAAAACAGTAACCAAGCCTTCATATTCTGTGACAAACCAGTAGATGCTAGGCGGGTGGTGGTTGCTTTCAGAGGAACGGGGCCATTTGATGCAGATGACTGGATCACAGACTTCGACTTCTCATGGCACAAAATGGGCTCTCTTAGAAAAGTTCATGTGGGATTCCTTGAAGCAATGGGCTTGGCTAATCGCTCCAATAAAAAAATATCAAAAACCCCCTCAGAGCGTAAGAGAAAAGATATAATTCATGATCATGACAACGCTGAATTGCCAGATGAATTTGTCACGGAAGACGAGAAAAAGCCTCTGGCTTACTATGCCATACGCAAAAAGCTGAGCATATTGCTAGAAGAGCACAAGGATGCCAAGTTCATTGTGACAGGACACAGTTTGGGTGGGGCTCTGGCCATTTTGTTTCCTGCGATACTCCTCCTACATAAAAAGACAGAGCTCATGGAGAAGCTGTTAGCAGTTCATACATTTGGACAACCCAGAGTTGGGGATAGAAAATTCCGAGATTTTATGAATATGAATCTGAATGAACCTGTGACCAGGTACTTGAGAATGGTGTACTGCAACGACATGATTCCCAGGATTCCATATGATGATGAAACACTTGATGAACCTGTGACCAGGTACTTGAGAATGGTGTACTGCAACGACATGATTCCCAGGATTCCATATGATGATGAAACACTTTCTTTCCAGCATTGTGGAGTGCGTCTCTACTACAATAGCTTCTACAAACAAAAGGTATTACTTTCATAACATCTTTATGTTATTCTTTTGTTTGAAAAAAGAAGTAATGTTTTACTTTTTCTGTGCCTCAATTGCATTGCAGATGGTGAAGGAAGTTCCAAACAGGAATTTCTCCATGTTATACTACATACCGAGTATGATAACTGCAACGTGGGAGCTGGTGTACAGTCTGATCATGCGATACCCGAAGGGGAAAGATTTCAGTGAAGGTTGGTTCGCACTGTGTTTCCGATTTATGGGAATTTTGTTACCGGGTATGTCTGCACACAGTCCCCTGAACTATGTGAATGCAAATAGACTGGGAGATTGGTGGCGAGTCCGTATCCTCCAAACGAAGTAAAGCTCAAAGGCCAAACGGGACAAGACGGTCAGTACCAGGCCTCCAAAATCACTCCACACTTTAGTCCAGCTAGCATGGACCATGGCGGGAAGCAAATAGCCTGTGAATACACGTCATAAGCCTTCCGCAATCAAATGACAACTGATGTTTTTCCATTAAGGTCACTTGACTCTCTCTTTCATCTTTTTTGCCGACATCGCTGACATCGGACACAGCGGATACCCAACTAAGCATTTGTATAGTCAGAGCGGTGAGAGCAAGAGCTTGACAGGGAACCCAGTCAGCCCTCCTCCAGAACGCCATAGCCACATCCCATAGAAGCAACAGCAAGAATACAATTGCACAAAGGCACGATGGCAACCACTCTTGGAATTCATCATAAGCAGAATACATGTCGACGGACTACCTAATGGATACATGTCGCTCTCATCATATTAAATTGGCAACAAATATCAAAGCCGTAGTCTAAGGAGGTTTTAATTTGGCTCGAAAATTAGGTAAAGTTAAGGAATGAATTTGAAAAAAATTGTCAGAAATTTTGTAAATTTATTTTATAACTTTAGATTTTTAAGATCTTGAGTGTTCTTGATATTGAATCTATTTTTACTGTAAAACAAAATACCATTTAAACATTCTTCCACTTATTTTTGTCAAAAAATTAGCCTGGTTCCTGCTCGGGTCAACATTTAGATACATTAAATTTAAGGGGAAAGTAGGTTCGATTTTAAAATATGTGAAGTACGAGTACGAGAAAGTTCACATAAAATTACAGGTTTCAATCAAAATATCAAATTTCCAAGATAGAGGTGTCCTTACAGAAGGACGTGCGACTGTCAAGTTATTAAATTAGAAAAAGAGATGGGCCATTAAATTAGAGATGCAAAGGCTGTTATAGAGGACAAGGTCCATAATTGAAAAGAGAAAAATGGTCTGTGAATTAAAGTAAATTTGAAAAATTATAACT
>APFE030583624.1:0-26614 GCA_000404065.3 Pinus taeda | reverse complement strand
TGACAAAGTTAAAATGTTTACATTAAATTACATTAATCTTTTTATTTAATTTAATTTTAATTTTTATTTTGACGAGTCAAAATGTTTAGCTGACAAGATATTACAATATCTCTTGTATGTTGGTTAAAAAGAGTATTACAATATCTCTTGCATATTGGTTAAAAAGCGTCTCTCGATGTAATAAAAAAATATTATATTAACCAAAATTTATATTTAAAAACACAACATTGTTTTAAAAATAGAAAGAAATTTTTTAGCTTCTAACTTTTCAAGAATAGATGTAAGATTATCGACTAAGTGGTGTAAATATATAAGTTCCAAAATTAAAGTATCTACATTAAAATGATGAAGAGTACTAACAAGAGAATTAACAAAGTTATAGAAGGAGACAATACCCTAAACTCAACATATTACAATTTTACACAAATCAATTAATTTAGACTTATAAATGCATTATATTATGAATGAATTAAATACTCAAACATTATTTTAATATGTAAAAAACTAGAAATAAATTTTTGGCGAGCTCCGAAGATGAACTCTAACCGCATTGTCGCCGCCTCCTTTCCTTCCGCTGCCGTCTGGCCTTTGCTCGGCCCTGCCGATGATGGAGATGCGCGCTTCAGTCATGGAATGCTGGCCTCTTCCTTCAATACTGAGCAACAGGTTTTCCAATCTCTTCCGAGAACTCCCTTCTCTCTAATTTGTTCCGCTCTGGACATTGGGGCAGTGAGATCTCAGCCCTCTGCTGCTGCATCTCGTATCATTCGTCCCCATCAGTTTGCAGATGCAACGGCTAAGGACGAACATGCAGAATATACTCTTGTTTCTCCTCAGGCAGCGGCTGTTGGAAAGAAACATTATGCTCTGGAAGGTTGCTCATCCCTATTAGTACCTTCTCTGTCCCCCAAGAATAGCTGACACTATGTTTTTAATCTTCAAAATTCTTGTAGTTTCCTGGATCTGCCTGGATGGAGCACCTGGAAGCTCTTGTGGGCGGAACGCAATGACAGACTCAATGACCTATGGGCTCTCTCCTCATCTCCTCACAAACCGCTGCGGCAAGTTCAGGATAAGAAGGCCCTTCAAAGCACCAGCCTCCTCTCATCACAGATCTGCAGAGGAAAGCAGAACTCTGATCTCTTTACCTCGTTCCAGATCCAGATCATGCTCATCTCTGGCAAAACTCTGCTACAATGGGTGAGCTCGTCGGATCTCGTGCAGGACCTCAAGCATGTTCTGGAACTCAAGTTGGGGATTCCCTCTGCAGCTCAATGACTTCTCCATGAAGGTGAACAACTTGAGAATCTTTATCCCCTGTCTTTTTACATCATTAAGAGAAATGCCTCCATCATTTTTACCCTTCATTTGAGAGGGGGAGCAGTGGAACAGTCATCCTCCGCTGAGGCGTTTTCATACAAAGACGTTGTCCATGCTCAGATGCCTAAAAAGATAGCTCCACCAGTTCAGGCTCCCAAGCCTTTTTTGGTGGACAAACTGGAGGAAACGCCCTCCATTGAAATAAGGCATCCAACTCTGGATGAGCAAACCCAAAAGTTTGCAGAGCATGCCATTATTTGCAGGTTCAATGGGCTATGGCCTCGCACAACAGACCTCTACCAATGGATTCACGCTAACTAGACCAACAATTGCAAGGTCCTGTTATGCTCAAAGGGCTTCTTCATTGTAGTGTTTGCTTTTGGTGAGGACTACCAAAAAGCTTTAACTGCAGGCCCATGGTTCTGGGGCTCAGCAGGTTTATTCCTCACCCCTTGGTTCCCAGATTTCGATCCCTCTACATCAATCATCACCAAGCTCCCCATCTGGGTTAGACTTCATAATCTCCCGGCGCATCTATGGCACTTTGCTGTATTCCAAGGGATCGGCAATTCTCTAGGCCACTTTCTAGACACAGACATCTCTAGAGGGGAAAAGGGCTTATACACCTTCGCCAGAATCTGTGCAGAAATAGACATGAGCAAAGGCCTCCCTGATCAGATCAATCTCAAAATTGGAAACTTTCATTGGACTCAGACCTTGGATTACGAGAATACAGCCTTTCGCTACCGAAATTGCCATCACATAGGGCACCTTCAGAGCTCTTGTCCCACGATGCTTGCTCCAAAGAAGAAAGCCACTCTTAAGCAGAAATCCAAAAGCTGGAAGCCTCATGATCCTCCTCCCATGGATGATTTTGATTTCAGCTCGGATGAAGAGGTAGAGGATGAGGAAGGAATGGAAGCAAAGTTGGCACAGGATCCGCCCTCGACTGGTCCTATGGATTCGTCTATCCCTCCAATCTCACAGAAAATGAATCTTGAACCCTCCACCTTGGATTCAGACAAGGAGACCTCTCCGTCAGCGCAGCTCAGTTTGCAAATCATGCCAGCTCAGCAGAGTCCTCTTGGCTGGGTCAAAGTTGGTAAAAAGAAAGGGAAAAAATGCCGAATAGTTGATTCTACACATGTTGGGTAGAATTTTTTGTTCTGCTTTGCTCCTTTGTTCTTCTTGTTTCTTCTTGCCCAACACTGCTCTCTTCTCATTTTCTTTTAGGGGCCGAGGTGGATAGCCTATCCTTTCTAGCTTCCTGTGTTCTTGCTTCTCTTGGTTGTAACTTCTTATTGTACCATACATCCTCTTAATAGAATTAGTCTTTACCGAGGAAAAAAGAAATATGTAAAAAACTAAATTTAATATTGTAACTAAAAAAATTATATTATTTAAAATTAATATAACATTGTTTTGATATGTGAGATGAAGGAAAATGCGACATGATCAGAGCTCTGTAGTTTTCAGGTTTTTTGCAGTTGACATCTTCAGAGGTTTCAAGTTTACACTATGGTTAGCAGCTAAAGTAAATTCTGCGAGAAATGATAGTTCCCAAGGCCTCGCTATGACCAACAAGGTAAAATATATTATTGGGCCGAAGGATGACCTGGTCGAATTTTTGGAAGACCCGGCTGATTTGGAGCCTACTTTCACCATTTGGACACCCAACAGCCGAAATACACAACTGAGATCGATGATACAACCGAGATCAATGATATGGCTAAACATCAATACCCTCGGAATCATGGCCAGAAACTATTATCCCCTTTATGCCCTCATCTGAAGCCCATACCCTAGCCGTTGAGCACATCCCATTCATTGCAGATTCTAACTCTATCGACTATCCCATTGTATATGAAGAGGAGATTGCAAACTTTATGAATGTGACCCCCAAAGCGTAGCCACATCCAACCCATCTACAACCAGCATCTGAAGAGAAATGAAGCGGGCCATCAGGTGAACAAGAGGTCGACTTCATCCTCATTCAGGATGATGATGCAGATGTGGAGAGTGCCAAATTTAGGATGACCATCCAGGAGCAGAACACGGAGATCCAAGACTTGTCACTCAATTTGGAGAGGGCCAAATGGATTATCAAGTATTTGGAGCAGAGGAACAAACAGCTTGAGGACTAGCATGAGATCATGGAGCTGCAAAGAATCCGTGAAAATTACCAAGCTGCCCAACATAGGAGGATCGAGCTCACTACCTTGGAGCAAGAGATTAACAATGATCGTGAGTCTTGGCTCGAGGCATTGTCCCTTAGCCTCTTTGGCCTTAGGAGGTAACTCAACAGCCCAACCCACTTATTCACAGAAACCCTAATGTGTAGGAAATACCTGTGCAAGTGGAAAATACTCGAGTTTTGATTTACAAAGACATAAAACCCTAAGTGGGTCTGGTAGTGCAGGTTAAGAGGAAAATCCAACTTCCAAAACTACAAGGGGAAAGGCCCTCAAACAAAAGGAGGCAGACCACAACTTGGTTGTAGCAGATGTTGTACCTCTGAGATAATAATGGTCAGCTATTATGCCAGAGCATCTAAGATAAATGTTTTGGGGGTTTTGTTTTTATTTGGGAGACCAATGGATGAAATAGATATAGAACTAATGTGACTAACCTATTGAATAATATCAATATCTCAGCAGAGGGCTGACATAAATATGTACACAATGAAATATCTTTTATGATGATGAGCAGAAACAGAAAAGTAATATGATTACCACAGTTTTCAAATTGAAAGCTAGATAATCATATTTATTAAAACCTTTAAACTATGTTTACAGGTTTGAGAAATACACATGAGCTTACAAAAGATGTTGATGATTTATTAATTTTGAAGGAATTAATTAAAAAAATAGTCCATTAACTCATTCTCTTTATAGATTATCACTTCAGAAAGCTTATAGGAATAGATTGAAATACAATTATTCCTACCTAGTTAATCTCCGCAAGACACAAGTATATGAAGAAAAACATAATGAATTATGCTAGAAACACTTATAGGAAACACAAACTATGCAAAATAGAATTCAGAATCCTTTTCCTTGTATTACTGATCCAGAAAGATTAATTACATCAGATGTCTTGAAATGCTTCTTCAAGGGTGCAACCCTTAATAACTCGTAAAGAGAGTTATTTATACAACAGTAGGACGAAAAATATCCTAAACTGATGTTACAAAAATAAATTATTTACACAATAAAAAATAAAATCATCTAATGATTTGGCATTGCTTTGGTGCTGCATTGTTTGATGACTATCACTGAAAAAGTTGAAAAGTGGTTGAAGCTAGCTGACTGTTCCCTAAAAAATGAATGTTGTTCAATAATCCTTAATTAAGTAAATCTGTTAATTCTTCCCAGTGTTTCTTATCTGGGATATAAATCTTTGTTTCCCTCCTGTAGATTTCATCCATCTCGGTATATTTAGTAAAAGTGGGTTTTACCAAAAAATATATACTTGATTTCATCCACGATGAAGAAAGAATCCCTGAGTGTTTTTACTATGAGAGCTGGTGTTGCTAATCCTTTGATATTGGCTACTGACGCTGCATGGGTGCCCACCTCTTTTAACTTTTTGACATAATCCTCAATTGGCATCAATTTATCATTAATAACCATCATAGAAGGAAAACCTTTGCTGATCAAAGGTTCAATTTTGTTGAAGAATCTCTGAACCATGTTGTTAACATTGCTACACTTTTCTTGTAGCTGAAGGTTGAGATTTCTCTTAGTGATAATCTTCTTTACTTCTAATATTTTTGCAGTTTTGTCACTTATCCTTAACTCCTCAAGCTCATAGTCATCCTTGGAATTCAAGAATTTGATTATATCAGAGGTAGTCTTTGGCATATCCTCCAGCTACCTAGTTATGGATTCCACTACTTCTTGAGCTTTCTCCAAGAGATCTTTTTGATTGAATCTTATCATAATGGAGGGCCAAATCTCCTTGATTGCCTTTGTGATTTCTTCCCGTGGAATTTCTTTTGCTAAACCCAAATTGGTTCCTATGAAATAATCTGTGAGTTCTTTCTTCAACATTTCAACTTGGCCTTTGAGTCTGTTTGTTTCAGTTGTGTTTGAATTGTCTGATATAAACTTCATAATCCGTAAATCTTTGAGTTCATCCTTTAGTTTATTAATTTCTCCTATCTAGATAGACAGGTTCTGAACAACTTCAGTAAGTTGTTCAACTCCTTCTGTTGTACTTGTTGCTGATGTAGTGGTAGTAGAAACTATAGTGATGGGAACTACTGCAAGAGAGACTACATCCACTGAAGTTTGAATGTTCTTGATAGCTTCCTCCTTCTCCTTAACCAATTTCTCCATCTGCTCCTCCATTTGTTTTATTTGCAAATTTTGTTCTATGATGAGTTTCATCATCTCTAACTTTTGGGTCTCTGTCTCCTCGATTTCTTTGGCCATTGGATCCTCAGATGATGGTAGTTTCAATTGTTTCTTTAGTGCTGCAACCTCAGTGTCCTTTTTCTTAATGAGCTCCTCTGTAGCATTTATGTTTGAGGGATCATATTCCATCCTTAGCACTAGATTTTCCAAAGACTGTATCTTGGTATCTTTTGCTAATGAGGAGACCTTCTCCAACTTTAATTGTGACTGAATGTTGGCCAATGTAACCTGCATCTTTGACAAACTCATAGTAGTGTTTGTCAGGGTTGAAGTAATCATCTGTCTAGTTTGTTTGTGCATCTCAATTTGATCAATCAGATGCATATCCTTAACATTAAACTCAAAAGAAGTGTTTTTCTAGTATTGTGTTGAAATCCTGGGCTGAGGAACTTGGGCCTACAAGAAAGCCATTTGCATCTTCCCCTTCTCAGAGTCAAAGACGAAAAGAAGCCTTGCTTGAGATCTAGAAGAATGCTTCCAGAACTGGGTGTAAGTATTCAACTTCAATTCTTCATTCTTTCTTTTGATCTCACTAAAGACATGGAAGATGTCTTCTTGTTTATTCTATGGAATGACTCCAGCAGTTCGAACTATCTGCGGTTCATGAGAAGTGGTAGACTGAGTTGGAGATTGTATAGACTATTCACCAGACTGTGAATCAACATTCATAGAGACTCTTTGTTTCTTTTTCCTGTGAAAAACCTTGAAGCCTTGGCTTGTTGCCTCCGTTGTAGGTGAATATTGTTCTCCCTTCCCTCTCTTGGCTATCTTTTCCTATGCAATTGGATTTTGCATATTAGATGTAGAGACTACCTGCTCCTCAGCCTCCTGGAGGGTATTCTTTGTCCATTTCAACTGATTCTTGAAATATTATATCTCAGGCCTAGCTGTATGATGATATGGTGTGAATTTATTTTCCACCCTGAGTTTGGAGATGACTCCCAACGGGTCATATGACCAAGAGAAATTGAGAGCAAATTTCAATTCCTTTAGCAGCTTATCAGCTTCCTCCCCTACTGCCCTAGTATTACAAATGAAGGGACCAACTTGAGCTTTGAGCTTAAATTGTGATTTCTTTTTGGAAGCTACAAAATGTACTTCATCTGCATTCAATATTTGCCTCAAGTACTCCAGTGCAAAGATTTTAACAGGGAGGTACTTTGGCAGTTCGCAGGGTGGAAGCTCATAGCCAAAAACCTTGATTTCTATGTAGTTTTGGTAGTAATACCAATCTCCTATTGTAGCTTGATCTATGAACTGAATTTCTTTGACAATCTCTTCACTTATCCTTGCTAATGGAGTGTTGCTCATAAGGTTGAGGGCTCGATGAATAAACAGTTCTATGAACTGCTTATATGTGAATTCTTCTTTCTCCTTCATCCCCATTGAAGTCTAGAAAATCACTGACTATGGCGATCCTTCTTCATCAAGTTTCTGCAGAGAAAACGGGAATTTGTCCCCCTGAAAATATATAAACAGAGACACAAGTATTGAAGCATGCTTGAATACTTCTTCAGTGTTAGATTTGACAAACTGCTCGTATGGTTTCAGCTATGAAATGACTGAAATCATAAATAAAATTAGGATTAAAATCAGAAGAAAACATGGATAAGAAACCAAGGATGGCTTCCTTGACAAACTAATCAGAGTGATAACCAAGGAAATAGGACAGGATAGTAGTAATATGCCTAGTTCTATAAGGAAACATAAATGAATCATAAGGGGGATTTCTCTTTGGCAGAGGACTACCAATTGCTAAAAATAGTTCCAGGGTCTGGGATCTCTTGGTAAAGTCCAATTTGTTATAAGCTTCTATAAGGTTTTCATGAGAAAAAGGATGAGTTGGTGTAGTGGTAGGGGCCTGCAACATTTTCTCAATTGAATTAGCGTTAATGGAACATAGGGTTTCTCCACTAGGTGAGATGATGGCTCTCTAGCTGGGCTCAAGTGATTCATGGCATTTTCTCATGAACTCTGGAGCTCTGTGTATTTGTGGAAAAATATAGTGAGGTAATTGGCATTCCTAGAGCCCATTTTCATCACTTTGGTTAATTAGCTTCTCTTCTCACCAACAATAAATTTCAAATAAATCAAATTGAGAAGAAGTCTCAATGATTTTACAATCCTTGTCAACTAATGGAGTATGGTGGAAATTAATATGTGGTTGAATTAGAGGATTTGAAACTTTTGCAATTGCTTTTCCCTTGGGAGGCATTTTGTCAAACGAAAATGCAAACTGTAAATGACAAAATGGCAAAAGGAGTTACCAGAGTGGAGATAGGTAACTAACAAGTGGACCTGGAAGATGTGCTTGTGAACAGGACAAGTGGCTGCTAGAATGTCGGACAGTGGCTGAGTTGTTGAGCAGGCAGGCATGGAGAACACTCTCGGTCAAAGAAGTTAACTGTGTAACCTTTGAAATGCATGACACAACGTTTATAAAGAGAAAAATAGAGTGGGAAGGGGCACCGAACATTTGAAACTTCATTAATTATCCAATAGGTTAGTTAACAGACATTTGGTTATAAATGCATGGGAGCAGAAATTAATGGGCAACGGATAGGTGGCAGATTATTAGACAGGAAATATAAAGTGAAGGTGACATGGGGTGGTGGTAATGACTATGAAGGATACCGTGTTCGGGGGTAAGATGGAGAATTTTGTTGTTTTGGGATTTTTAGTCCCAAAAGACTAAAAGGTACTTTTGGTGGTTTATATAGGCAGTATGAAAAACTGCCCATTCCACCCGCTCCCCCCCCCACCCCCAACCCACTGATAAACTTCAAATGGCAAATGAGGGATGAAAGGGAGTGTGGGTCGTATGATTGCAGAGGAGTGTGCAGGATGAGAGGTGAGGTTGAGGGAGTTTAACGTGTGAGTGAGGAATGAATGGTGGGGTCGCGATATGATAGGTGGATGTGGTATCTATGGGTTTGGGTGTTTTAATGAATGAAGTGATAGCATATGAATGAAATAACATAAAGTCTAAACTTTGGTTATTCGAAAAATGACGCAGGAGGTCAATTGAACATCAACTAAACAACAATTAAACAACAACTCAACAACAATTGAATAGCAATTGAACAACAATTGTCTCTACGTCATTGATCTCTTCTCTCCAGATCTAATGGTCAGTAGTGACATCGCAAATCACACTTTCTTCCGCCCAAGGTTAACTCACTCATGAATTATGCGATGCGATATTGATCCCACGGTCAGCAATCAGTAGTCATCCAACAGTTGACAGCGGTATCACATAGGGTACTTGCGCAATGCTTACCCACCCTAGGGGTACAACAAATCCACTCATAGTTAGCAAGCCTACACCTAAAGTTACAAAGTTTGGAGAAAGACAAGGAGGCTAAACTAGAAGTGCACGCAGAAGTCTGGTGTTTGAGGTGTAAGGGACAGGGGCATGATAAATATCACTATCCAATGTACACAAATTATATTGCAGGAGCAGGGCCAATTCCCCTAAATCCAGAAGCTCCAGTAGGGCCGAGCATGGGGGTTACGATATGGTGTGATATTTGTAAGGTTGTTGGACAACATTCGACGAATAATTTCCATTTACTTCAAAATTTTTTTTAGACACCCCAGCAGTTGTCCTGTAACTTCTGCAAATATGTGGGCCACTATGAGCGCCATTGTCAAAGCTATGAGCTAATGATGGAAAGGAAGCCTACATATCGGATGCAAGAAGAAACTCGGCCTCCAAATCAAGGTGTCAGAGGAGCATGTGGATGATATCAGGGTCGAGGACGGGGCTGTGGAGGAGGAGGACCTGGTAGAAGTTAGAGCCATATTATCTACTACAATTGTAGACAACCAAGGAACTATGTGCGAGAGTGTCAAAATCCTAGAGACCCATCATGTAAATACTGCAGACAGTTTGACCATACTATCGAAGAATGCCCGATGCTAATAGCTAAGATGCAAGATAAGAAAACATAGCCTCATCAGCCTACGCAAAATCTAAAAGTGATGAGGACTGAGCCCCGCAAAGAAGATCAAAGTGTTAACATTGTGCTAAGAAGTGGAATGATGATTGGTGTTGATAAGGGTAAACAACCTGAAGAAGAAGGATGTATTTGCAAAGCGCTAGAGAAAGAATTTGGCTTTGATCTGAATCACACTAAGGAAACATTTATGGAAGCTAAGAAGAGCTTCGCTGAGGCCTCCACCTCAAGAAGCTAGGACAAGGTGCAAGAAATCAACGCACCTGTAGAGTTGATCCGTCTGTACTCACTACTTTTTGGAGACCTGCATGAAACTACTGCACGATAGCAAGTATGTGGAGGGCCTGTAGGAATTAATAAATAAATGCACTAGCAAAGAGAAAGCCCATAAAAGACAACACATAGTCAGAAAGATTGGAAAACATAAATCACAAATAGGGCGCGAGATGAGGCTCACTGCACAGATAAGTGAATATGACAAGGACCAGGTCATTTTGGATCTTGAGTCCGATGTGAAGTTATTACCGAAACAAACATGGGAAAGGACGGGGAGACATGCATGTAGTGGTCTCTGATTCAGCTTAGGATGGCGAACCAACAAAAAATCATCCCCATGGGATGGTTATACGGAGTAACAATTGATATTGAAGGTGTGAGTGTGGTAGCAGACTTTGAAGTTATAAAAATTATCGATGACAGTAATCCATACCCCGCGATCCTGGGAATTGAATGGGCTATTGATATGAATGGGGTCATCAATTTGAAGAAGAGGACAATGTCATTTGAAAGCAAGCCTCTTTGGGTTATAGTACCATTGGACCTTGCAGAAGGGGCACGATATATTAAACCAGTCTAAGATTATGAAGAAAGTGATGTTGAGCTTAATCAAATCTACAAAATAACAATGTGAGATCAAGTCTGGATCAATCCGATAATAGATAGGAGGATTGCATGGGATTGGGAGAGTTCTTGCACCTTTGATTCAGACAAGGAGTTAGAGCATTGGCAAAATCACTTACATGAGGTATCTACCTTGCGATGCAATCTGATGACGAAGTTGCTGCACTATGTCTCGTCAGAGGTAAGGAATTACCCTATTACGATGGTTTAACTGACGTAGATCTATTTTTGGATGAATTTGAGTGCGAAATCCCTAAGGATCACTATTTCCAAGCATTAGAGCTAGCACTGCATGCATTTCCTGCACAATGATGGGGTATGCATAAGGATAGTTTTGTTGGATGGAAATATTACAAAATAATGATAAAGCTACGGTTTGGGCGTGATAACACCAAAATGACAGAGAAATATATTATAAGAGATGATCCACGATCACCTAGAAAAATGGACTAAAGCATGGGGAACATAACCACAGCCAGAGTGGGTACACATATTTTTCCATACTTTGGATACAATTCCCATGAACTGGTATTTGTAAATGGAGCTCTGCCATGGCACCAAGGAATGTGATGTATTGAAGGAAGGGTTCTTAATAACATTTATCTTTGAATACGGCTTTGCAAGCATTTATGAAGCGTTAGAAGAGATTAAGGCGGTTATATTTAGAACGTTGATGGAACCTATGGAATGGACCCAACAAGACTAGGGCACCCAGTTGCGCCATGCATTGGAATGCTATAATGTGACCAATGAAGAGGAAGATGAAGATCCGAGAAAAATTAATATTCTAGAGGCAAAAGGGCACCATGAAGTCAAAGGCCTGCAAATAGAAAACCTGGACATCTTCGCGCCTTTGAAGACAAAGCAAGTAGACATTGGCACTAATGAAGAAATGAAGTTCGTGAAAATTGGAGATTATTGGGATGACGCTACAATGGATAAAGTTATTGAGTTACTCTGCGAGTATCGGGATCTCTTCCCTACTAAGTTTTCGGATATAAAGGGTATACTTGGCGATTTGGGCATTATGAATATCACTCTGAAGCTAGACGCAAATCCTATTAAACAGAGGTCGTATCACCTTAATCCTAAATACAAGGAAAAGGTTCTTCAAGTGCTGGATAAGCTGGTGGAGGTAGGCATCATAGAACCGGTTGAAGAATCTGACCGGGTGAGCCCGATGGTGGTTTAGGAGAAGAAACAAAAGGGTGAAATTAGGATTTGCATAGATCTACGGAAGCTTAATGATGGTGTGTCCATGACCCATTCTCAACGTCATTTACAAATGAGGTATTATACAATGTTGGGGGGCAGGAAGCCCATTCCTCTACTGACGGCTTTTTTGGGTATCATCAGATGAAGATCGCACCAGAGATAGGAGAAAAATGACCTTCGCAATGGAGTGGGGTTGTTTTCAATACATCGTGATGCCATTTGGGCTTAAGAATGCACCTGCGATATTTTACCGCACAGTCATAGTAGCGTTCAAGGAGTTCATTCATAAGTTCCTAGAAGTATACTTCGATGACTGAATAGTGTTTGGATTAGTGAAGCGCCATGTAGCAAGTTTGTGCCTGATGTTGGATATGTGTCGCAGATACCAGATTGCACTGAATTTGAAAAAGATCATATTTTATATTTCCTTTAGGATCTTGTTGGGTCATGTGGTATGCAAACAAAGATTTATGGTGGACCCTACAAAGATTGCAGCAATTGTGAATTTGGAGGCCTGTAGAAACATCAAGAAGTTGCACGTGATGCTGGGACATGTTAGGCCCCTATACCAATAGGTGTCATATGTCATGATTGACTTGATGAGTTATGTAATATGTTCATACATTTTCTTATTGCAAAGGTTTTCCATATTTTCAAAAAATTAAAAAATGTAAAGAGGGTATACCCTAAAAGAAAAATCAAAGGGTAAAAAGAATAAAATATGGTAAAAAAATGAAAGAAAATGAACCCCAACAAAAGAAAAACCAGGAAAGTGTGCAAGTCTAAATGCCAATACTTTTTATTTTTGCGTAGTAAACAATTGTGTGCAGTTTGTCACCTTTGCCACAATTCATGAATAGTCAAATGGTCTAAATTTGGCTAATTCATTTTTCAACTTCATGTTGTAGAAATAGAGAACAAATATTTGACCAAACAGTGTAATCTTGGCAGATAAGTAGATAGGTAGAGTAAATAAAAGGAGCTCAATAGTTTAATCTGAACCCTTAGATGTAATAAGTGTAGAATTAGATAGGATTTGCCATGTAAAAGAAAAAGAAGATTTGATAAGGGTTTGCCAGTCTAAGTGCACCCAAATAAAGAAGAAAAAATGCTAGGTTAAAGTAGGTAGGGTAGGTAGTTGATGTTGCAGAATCACATGTGATGAATAATGTCTCTAAAATGTGTTAATCTTTCATTTTTCATCACAAGGCCAGGGCATACACTACATTGAAGACATCACAAGAAAAGCAAAGTCACAATGATTAACTCTCCTTCTCATTTTCCCTAATTATTCACTAATTTCCCCTAAGCACTAAGGCATTTGTTAAATCAGAGGGGCTCAGAGCATTTCTCTGACTTCTGGAGGGACCAGACCCTCGGCCCAATAGTTTACAAAGCCTAAGTACTTAAAATCATTCATAAGTCATTCATTTAATTTCATAAGTCTTTTTCTAAGTAAAATCCTATTTTACTTGGAAAAAATACACAATATCACATAAAACCCCTTTTTCCACTTTAAGCCTAAGTTTAAATGCAAAAATATAAGGTTTTTACTTATATTACATTTTTCATATTGATTTCTAACTTGTATTATATAATTCCTGGATACAACTTCACCCTTTCTCATAATATGTAAATATATATAAAAAAACCCCGAAATAGTAATATCCCGCCCCATTGGTTAACTATAACCATAAGTATGTTTTAACTGGGATTAGCTAGTTAACTCGTAACTAGTTAAGAACCCAATCCTCGCTGCGTTAATTGGAATTAATTAACCATCACGGTTAATTAAGAATCTCCTCGTCCATTCACAACAACCCCGAGACAATTAAATAAAACTTAATCGTGTCGGGCCTACCGCAGTTAAACCCCACCATACTGCGCCTCCCACCCACTGTCCGATCGCGCTCCCCTCATTTGACGATCATTAGTGATATCACACCGCACTTTGTGACCATGCGTTAGTGCGCGATCATAAAGTGGTTTTCACCTCGTACCTCCGCCACACGCCTGCAATCAATGGGATCGATGGCTCCTTCCCGAATACTGCTTGCTCCCAAAATCGGTGCGATACCATACCGCTTACAACCCTCCAAATATGACAAAACCTCCTGTCATTCCCCACACACGTCATTCGCCTGATAACCAAAAAACCCTACCAACCTTGATTTTGTTAATAAAACAAACAAAATGATGTTTTCATTGTTTATATTCTGAAACTGTGTTCCCATGCAAAGGACGTCCAAATCAACTGCCCAAGTCTTCCAACCACGACCTTGCTGAGAAATTCGCAGACGATGCAGCCTGGAACCTGTTAGCCACCATCAACACTCGTCATTGCACTGTTGATTCTCCAAATAACAGGTATTTATCCAATTTCCGCTGAAACCCTGCAAGTTTTGGTTTTACACTATAAATTCCATAGAAAAAGGTCAAATTCAGTACAAATTCAGTCTTTATTTCACCATATAGTTCCCATACCTGCTGTTTTGCCCATTTTTTCACAGAAAACCCAAATTCCTTTCTGAATCCACAAGAACTAAAAATGGAAACCCCCGTTGTTTTGAATGTGGCACCAATCAATGCCCCTCATAAGGACCAAGAATATATGCCTCTTACAGATAAAGACTTCCAAATAAAGGACCTATCTACTGACCAGAATCACATTAAGATCTTTTGCCAAGACAGAGATAACTATCTAAATGGCTCAAACACCCTGGGACTATGGGAATCCAACCTTCCCAGGTATTTTCTTCCCTCAGCCCATGTGTTCCTGATCTAATTCATCAATGTTGTGCCAATTATGACCCTAACTGCAGAGCTGTTATGTCCCCAAGTCAAACAGTCCTTTTCCCCATAACAACTGCATCCATTAATGAAATGTTGCAATTTTCCCCTGGTTAAGCTCTCACTCCCCTTTCTATGGTATATTTACTTTAGAAATCCACTCTAATACCACAATCTGAACTTACTCATATCTGTCAAACCTTCATGTTAGACAAACATCATCCCAAAGGCCCACCTTCTTATGGACATACCTTTTCTACAGATATGGGAAGACTTATAGTGGATATGATATCTTTAGTTATGGGATTTAACACTAGCAAATATGTTGATGAGGTAACCCTAGTGTTATTGTCAATTTTTACTCCTATATAACCCCCTGTTGTCAAATATGACTATGCCTCCTATATTGCCAATAAAATTCATGACTAATTCCTGAGACTAGACAATGAAGGAGTCTTGAAATACACCACTTTCATCTATCATCTTATGTTGTATCATTAGTCAGAAAACTTCCCTTTTCCTGTCAAGAAGCTTGACACCAAAGGAAATCCCAGGTTTGTCATATTTTGGAGTCCCATCTTCCACTATTCCACTGATTCTCCTTATTCCTACAATGAGTTTATTGATCTGTTTGTTCATCTAGCAACCACTTTATTGACAGGAGTTTCTCCTCCTAGGATCAATGGTGATATGAAGAAAATCCTCCAGCTCTCCAAGCAGTACATGATAGGTGACTGCTACCTATATAAGAACCATTCAAAAATCAGGATCTATGGGTGTGAGCTTTGCCCTTTTAAGCTACCAAAGTATGTTCCAATGAGACTCTTTGCATTGGAATATTTCAGGCAAATGATAAATGCATACCTAGTTCATTTTTATAATGCTAAGAAGAAAGCCCAGCTTAGAATCAAGAGCCAGCTATGCCGTTTTGTCTGCAACACTAGGGAAGCATGGAAAGAAGCAGAAAGAATTTTAGAAGATCATCTTAAGTTACAAAAGAATTTTTGGTGGATACCATATGACCCTAATAGCTTTATATGTAATAGAATAATGAAGAATAGATTGTCACGATACATTCACCATAGGATTCCATAGATTGAACAATTTACAAATATGGATGAATGGAGGGAAGGGACCCTAATAGAGAATGATAGTGAACAGGTCAAATTTGAGAATGTTATGAGAAATCTTGAGAAAACACTTGACCCTGATTCTTTTGGGCAGGTACAAAGACCAGGAATTGGTGCATCTACTACTGGAACCTCTCAGCAACTTCCATAGGAAACCAGCATACCAGCTACAGAGTCATCCAAAGGCAAAGAACTAGAAACCAGTATTTAAGTTACAGAACAGTCTACAATGTCTAAGAAGCCTGAAACTTCCAAAGAACAGGTCCAAATGCCAACTCGTACAACTCAAACCAATGTAGAAGCACCTCCAAACTTGCAGACTCCTCTGAATGAGGAAAGGAACAAAAAGAGAGACAGGGAAGTAGCTACCCCTACTAGTGGACCCCCAGGGCAGCCTGGTACAAAAAGGAAAAGGTTAAATCCCCTTTCAAAGGAGGAATTTGTTGAAGAGACAACAGATAGTCAGAGGGAAGAATGAGTAGATAGCCAACAACCTTTTCTAGTAGGAGGAACATCCACTAGCTCATAGAGACAGAAGCTAGAAAGGCAGCAAAGTGTAGAGATATCATCTTTCAGGTCACCAGGGAAAGATGCCTTAGAAATTAAGAAAACATTCATAAAAATCAAAGCTAGGAATAACCCATTGAGGCTTCAAATTTATAATCAATATTTGAAAATGGTCCCTAATAATCAACAGAGATTAATGTCAGCATATGACATTAAAGAGGGCAAAATGATAATGAGCTACTTCAAGCCTAAAGTGCAACAACCTCAATCAGCAGCAGATTATCTCAGAACAAATTTGGAAGTCATGGCAAAGGATATTCATCCTATGGATTAGATTGAATTACATAAACAAACTAGAGAAGTGATTTATTCAACCTTCACTAGTAAGACAATGATGACCCATAGGTTGCAAAATTCTTTGGATAACACAACTGCCCAACTACACTTAGAGAAAGCCTCCTCCCAGGCTAAAGATAACATAATAAAGTCTTCAGAATAAATAATTATTGGATTGGGACATGATCCCAAAGATGTGAAGGGTGTAGAAGCATTAATCAAAAAGAAAGATGAAGATATTGCTGCCTTGAGGAAGTAACTAAAGTTGCTTCCTTCAAGGCATCCATAGACTGATGAGATCATGAAACAAAAATTTGAAGAAGAGCTTATGGATTTAATTCTAAAACTTAATGAATGATTAAATGAGACAAAGCAGGAATTATAAAAAGCATTGAAGGACAAGCAATAAGAGTCGACCTCTCAGCCTCCCGATGTGATACCAGTAGTCTCAACAATAGTCCCTTCCACACTTGGGACAGCATTAGCACCAAACATTCCAGCAGCCACAGCAGAGGTGGTCACAGGTACAACAACAACAGGACTAGCACAGGGCAGCAGTGCCAATTTGAGCACAAAGGAACTAATAAATTCAACGGAGGACATGAAACTACAAGTTTTAGAACTAAAAAAGGTAAAAGAATGGTTTGCCAAAATGGAACGAAGCTATGATCTCTCAAAGATAAATGTTGCAGAAAAGACGAGAGAGATTAAATGATTAGAAAATAAAGTGAAATCATTAGAAAAGGATCTTACTTTTGATAAGCCTCTGGCAGAAATTAAGAAAATTCTTTGGGACAACATCACTCAATCCATAAATGATGTTTGGCCATCCATCCAAGTAATTTTGAGCAGATTGATCTAGTAAAGGCAGCCCAAGAAGAAATCCAAAGGACAAATGCAGAATTAGGAAGAATGTTTGAGGAAGCCAACAGGCTTATACATTTTTTTAATACTAAGAATAGGGACCAACTGGAAGGACTTGGCATTAAAGATGGAACAAAGACCATTTTAGAAGTCAAAAGGGTACTAACGAAAAGAACTTTGATGCAAGATTTAGAAAGAAGATGCCATGACATGCAGGCAGAGATCAATGCTTTTATGGAGAAATTTTCCATTTTGCATAATAAAGGGCTACCCAGTCCTTTAGTGATTAATGACATATTAATGAGACATAAAGATTATGTGGATAAATTGAATCAATATGCAGGCAATCAAGCAAGTTCATCAATAAATGTATCAGGAATAAAAGCACTCCCTACAGTTAGAGTTCTCTATGACAGTCTAGAGAACCTGTTCTATGTGGAGCATGAACTAAAACACTTGTTCCCAATTCAACCTACATTCTACAGGTACACAGAAACATATGAAACTCTCTGCAAGCTCCAGAAAACCAGAATACCACAGCCAAAATGGTGGGAAGAAATGTTTGAAATTTTGTAATTTATACTTGGTAGAAAGTAAATTCTAATTTTTACTACAATCAATGAGGGTAAAGAGGATGAATAGAGATCAACAGGTAAAGAGTATCAGATGCAAGTAAAGTGTATCAGTAGGAAGATAAAAACATAGTAGCCAGCACATAATCACACCAAGGATAGCAAGGGGCCAAATCATAGGGCCTAACTCCAACACATTCTCAAGAATAGGGATAGCAAACCATTCAATTGCCTTATCTGTCATCTACGAGGTCTTTTGGCCCTATTTTATTGTAAAATATGATTATTCATTTCAGATTATATCTCACTTTGTTATGAGATATTTCATTGTAAATTTTTTTGTATAAATACACCCCCATTCAGAAGATTGAGGATGGATTCTTAGACATTGCTGTAAAACTGATTATTTTGGAATAAAGTTTTGTTGGACAAATCATACATCGTTGGCTGGATGAAGAATTAATACAAAGGACTTTTCTCAGGATTCATGTGCATTACATCGGACAAATAAGTATTTATAACTCATGTGTTATTGTTCTCTTGTTTAAATATTTCAATTATGTTTCATGTTTGAATATCAAACGAAAATGCTTAATTCAAAATGTGTTTCAGTGCAATCTGTTTTCAATCGTTAGTATTCTTGATGTTTTCTTCTAAACTAGCATGAACAATGAATTCTTAATTGCTCATGTTTCCTAGTTTACTCATTATTGATCATTTGGTAAAAATCCTTAATTGCTTTTATTAGTGATCATCCAAGTTCCCTCTTATCAAAGCATGTGGAAGGATTCTTAATTGCCCTTCTTCCCCATTTGAGCCCACTCCATCCTATCAAGTTGTCATTTGCTCCCTATTTTAGCTATCTTGCCCTGCGAAACCATCCTTTGCTATGAAACCAAATCCAGTTTAGCCATTCTCTGTTGACTCCATTAGCCCAATGGCCTAAAATACTCAGTGATACCCCTTTGCTATTGAATTTCACCACCAAATTCAACCAAAATCCCAAAGCTTTCATAACTAGCCTAAAACCTTTCCAAAACAAAGCTAAACCTTAAAGAGAGAGCCCTCTCTAGATACAGATTGGCTAGATTCTGTATCTAAAAGTTGGTTTGTGGTTACCTCGGACCCCTTTCCTCTTCTTACAACTTCTAGGAAAATTTGAGTGATAACATAGCGGCGACTCCACTGGGGAACAAGTAGTTTGTTTGTTTGTTTTTATTGTTTTCTTTATAAACTACAGATGGAGCCTGAAGTTAGCCAGGTAGCCTTTAAACTTCTCTTGCTTTTCAAGTGCATATTATATGAATGTTGCTTTAGTCTATCTCCGGTTTAGTTTATGAATTGAACATCTAAGTTCCAAATATTCGACCAATTCCTCATGTCAAATAAATCTTTAAGAAAGTTTAAATCTCATATTTAAAGTATGGCTTCCTGGAGAACTAATTTTTTCTTCATAATTGTTTTACAGGTTTAGATCTGATCTATGATGGTGGATAGTGATCAGACACATAGAGATTAAAATCATCCACCTGGCGACTCCAAAATCAATTCTACAATGAAGACTCCACTAGAGGAATGAACCTAAAAGAACTATGTGAAAAGATCAGGCTTTAACTTGGATTGTTATTCGAGACATTATGTTCTTTCTCATCAAGAAAGTATTTCAAATGTATATAGTATTTTAGAGAAGATCTTAGAGTAGTTTTTAATTTATCTCTTTTGAAAATTGTAAATATAAAATCTCCATGCACATTTGAGCATCATTCTTCTGACTCTTTTGATAATCATTTTCCAATCAAGACATTGTTGTTCAAAGATTCAGAGCTTCAAGTTTCACAAAAATTCCACAACCAAACAATCCATATTCCAAAGCACTAATAGTGATACAGGATGACAGGGTTTGTGGAAAATCTTTCATTTCATGAAGCTTTAAATGAATTCAGGTATGAGTTATCAAAATTTAAGCTTGATGAATTTTTTTTAAGAGTTGTGTTTAAATTGGTCAAAACAAGAAAAAACTCTCATAGAACTAATACGTTTTTTCTTAATTTAGTTGCTGAAAAATATGAAAATGAAATTAAACTTTTGCATTCTCAAATTCAGTGATATAATTTCTGATATCCTAAAGAATTCTTACAAAATTTTCCTTCTCCAAACGAAAAGGAAATTGTACTGCCTTTTGATTTGCAGATTGAGGATGATTATTCTTTCGAGAGCAACACTGAAGAAGTAGTTTCAAGGTTTAGTATTGAGGATACAGCTGATCAATTAAACATTGAAGGCCTAGAAGAAACTATCATACTTTATGATTTTGTTGATCCTATAGCATATTATATGGAGGTTCTTCTCAATTCAAATTCTTTAACGTGTTTTCTCTATGAGGACCAAATACATCAGTTGTGGCCTTTATATATCACAATTTTGATTATGTGGATACATGATCAAATTATGCTTCTGATTTTATCGACAATCAGTCAAGTAGTTCATTTGTTTCTGCAGTTGCTTGATTGACTTCATTGGCATTTTTGTATTATTTAATTCAACCTAATTTTCAATAATATAGAGTAGGTAGGATTTAATTAGATTATGAAATAAATCCTAAAATATTTGAATCCAGTCAAAAAGCCTTAAGATCTTGATGATTTACTAATTTGGTTTGAAGGTTGCAGCACCTTTTAGTTTCAGGTCAAATCTCAAGTTGTGTAGCAGGAAAAGGTTAAAAAGATTTTTAATAAAAAGACCAAGGCTGAAGATTCCTACCTACGTGACAAGGTGCTCAAGTGGGATTAAAGAAGGGAGAATAAAGGTTTGGTGTTGATTGGATGGTAATATTGGAGTTGAAGCCCAAAGAGAAGGCCCTAAGATTCAGAAGTATCACTGTCATATATACAATAAAGTAGCAGAAAAAAGAAGATTGCAGAGCCTAGGAGGAAACCAAGACGTTTTACTATGCATGGTTATTGCTGTCAATTGTTCTCGTTGCATGGAGATTGCTCGAGGATAGACAATTTCCTCCACTCGAGTAAGGATTGCCGGAGGCAACGCAATTCCCTTCCTTATGGTCTACCAAGGATGTTACGCGAGTTACAGAGACAAAGGTATTTTAGACTTTTATGGAAATGGATATTCATATGGAAATCAGACAGCGCCCAAGGTTGTCCCCAACCTTGTTCACGTATCTGTTAGCCTACACATCATTCAGTGTTGACTTCCATAGAATCTATATCTAAGCGCGAAAGGATCCATAGCAGAAATGGCACTAGTTGCCATATTTGGTGATCGACACAGACATACAAGAGATTGTAGCAAAATGGACGACAGAGTGTCACGCCTCGTTAGACATAGATGTTGGATGAAGCAAGAGCACAAAAAGTTATGTTGCACAGAAAAGAAGGGAGGTTGCTAAGAAGGCTGCGCTTACCCTAGTAAAACGAAAAAAGAAGGAAGCTGCAGAAAAGTATCACATGGAGTAAGAACGCACTGCTAAGGAGCAACACGAGTCATAGAAAGATGATAAGTCACCTTTGCTAGAGACAGAGGAAGAAGATATTTCAGGCCAGGGCGGAGGAGGTGATGAGGGGTAAATCACCCCATTTATTTTGAAAAGACACAACAAAAAGCAACAAGGTGGAACACGGAAGAAGCAGAAATTTGATAGAACACAGGCTGATCCCATGGTATTAATAGAGGGAGATCTTGATGAGATTGGCGATAAAATGCGGGACACTGTAACAGAAGTGTTGCAGCAATTTGAGCAGCAATAGATGCATACATTGGGGGAAGTTCAAAAGGATTTGTGAGAATTGTAGCTCCAAGAAACCAGAATACAGGAAGATGTTGGGAAGACGAGCGATGCGCAGATGGCCTCGCCACAAGATGTGAGAGTATTCCCTTTTCTTGAAGGGTCACCCCACGCCGAAATAGATGAACAATACACATTGCTTCACAATGTCATGACCATGGGACTAAACATTGTTGTTCTATCCCTTGAATCTCTACATGCCTTACTGCAGGGATTCATGGAAGAGCTCAAGATCACAGAGCAGTGAGCACTCTCTGCCATCAGTGAAATTAAAATCAATAATCAACAGTTATTCACTGAAAAGATGGAGTCTCTGAAGGAAAGGAGGTGCTACAAGCACACAAATCGCGTCTAGAGTCAGCAATAGCAAAGGCATGTAAAATAGTGCTTGAGCTTCACATCTTGGAGGATGCACAACCAAAAACTAAAGTCAGAAAACTAACCGCTGGTGTGAGTGAGGCTAAGGCAAAAGTTGGATGAGTCACTTTTGAGTTCAACATGAATATTGCAGAGCTGCAGTTAAATTCATAGCCAATAACTCCACCTGAGGTCTAGGAGCAGGGCAAAGTTGAAATTAAGAAAGGCATGGCTACCTTGGACGCCACAATCACTCACTGTGCGTCACTGTTTGATCAGGCTATTGAGCTATTGACAAATCTGTAGGAGGACCCAAACCTGCAGATATTGAACACATAGGTAAGGTAGAGGCAGTGTCAATATAATGAGGTCAGGGTGAATATGCGCACCTTAGCACTAGCGCAGTGACTTGCTAAGTTACAGGAAGGAAAATAGCTATTGGCACATGTAGGAGAAGCACAGAAGAAGGAGGCTTTGCTAAAGGCTAGGTTGTAGCCTTTGTTAGAGGAGGCTTATCAAGTCATGACTTCCATTCAGGATAATCTTAAGGGAATACAACAAATGCAACAAACGATGAGGATGGTAGTAGAAGGACCACCCATGAGAAAATTAGTCAAGGAGGTTTAGCAGGGAGCAAAGCAGAGTGCTATCGCAATTGCAGTGGTCTAGGTGGAGCTGGGGAATATTTGCAATAAGATCAAAATGCCAGTAGAGTGACTCAAGGGTGAGTCACGATCTTTGTGTTTGGGGCCTGTTGGGATGGGGTCCCCTTGGTTAGTTTGGGGTTAATATAACCCAATTTTTGGATACAATTTTGTAATAATGTAAAGTCTCTGCGATTTGTGGATGGAAAGTGCGGAGGAAAATAGGGGTCAGAGGGGCTTAGTCCCTTGTTTTGGATAAGCTTTGAGTCGGTTTTGAGATTCACCCATGGTCCTCAGACCATGGCATTGTATGAAAAAGTCTATAAGTAGTGAGTCTTAGTGAAAGGAAGAAAGAGCTAAGTAGAAAAGAGGAAGAGCAAAGATAGAGAAGCGAGTAAGATAGAAGAAGAAAGGCGCTGCAGCTGAGTGCACAGAGGCCTAGGTAGAGTCTAGAGATGAATGCATAGACCCCTGCAGCTATGTGCATAGGGAAATTTGTAGTTTGTAATCCTGAATTGAAGATCAATAAAGACAATTTTCCGAAGAATTCATGCGTATTTCTGTTTATCTGTATTAATGTTATGTGTTGTCGATGAATGATGTGTTTTATGGAATATTGATTGAATGTTACACGGTTCTCTTGAATAGGTGTTAATTATGTACACAATGCATGTCTAAGTACTTTTGTGAAGACTCTAATGAACTCTCTTATGTTTACTAATAACTTAAGTAAATATGCGCGAAAACTAGTGTAGGACTGCTCTCTGATGCACGTAAGTAGGAAAATTGTCTATTAGAGGTTTGCAAGGACTGGTCATAGACCTTCGCGAAGGTCTCAAGGTTGTTTTAACGGAGTACAGTGGTGAGCCCTAAGAGCTTATCGATCTGCATGAAGGAATATCTAAGGCGTTGGAAGACATCACACTAGTGTCTAGATGCAGAAACTTTGTTCTTGCATCTCCCCATACTGCTTCAGTTGAGATTGCAACCTGCGCTAAGTGGGTTGTTGCCGAAAGGGCCAGTAGTGTAGGGTTTTGTTGGTTGGCGCAGCTAACTCTGAACCTGGTTTAGGACCCCTAAGCCAACGGAGGGATTTCAAATCTTCAGCGTGCTCTTTAAGAAAGAGGAAAATAATATTTTCTATAGGATTGATATTTGTGAAAGAGATAATATGAGGTGTAATCGTCAAAATAGATAAGAAGCAAGAATTATTTTAGAGTTATTTTTGTGAGTTATTCCATGACACATCTTCTTTAGTTTCTTACGAGTATTTTTAGACACTTTTTTGATATCAACTGAGGTCTTTACCATAACAGAGAAATATTATTCTAGGTATTCAAGCAATTCCTCATTAACCTTTTCATTATGTTATGCTACTTCTTTTGTTTGTCTGACTTCAAAATTGGTGTGATTGATATGTTGATTAAGAGAATTTATAGAGGAAACAATAATATTTTCAAATAGTTGCAATTTTTCAATATGCCTTTTCTGAGCATAATCATTTGTAAGAAAGATGTGAGCAACCATGCCTCTAAGAGATATGTTAGTCTAGTTTACTTGTTTTGAAATTGTTTGGACTTTCTATTCGATATCATTTTTAATATTCTAGTTTTTTAAGACCAATGGTATTGCTATCGACTGTTCTTCTTCTTATTCATCAATTATTCCTTTGAAAGGAGGAAAATTTGAGCTATATTTCACTTTACTTCGTTTAATGCTTTTCCATTCATGATGAGACTCAGAACTTTTGGTTCTAGTCTCAAGATCTTTTCCCTTTTCCTCTTATGTTACTTGTACTGAATTCCTTTCCATTTTTATTTTCCATTCATAAAAGGATGTCCAACATTTTTCATATTCTATATAATTTTGGCACTATGAATCAATTTCTTTCTTTTTACTCTTCTAGATAGTGGTATTGAATTCAACAAACTATGGATTGGTATAAAGATAACAATTCAACATTTTCTTCATCCATCTTCCATCAACTAGCCATCTATAACATCCTTTCATTAAAGAAAAAAATGCATACATTTCATGTAAGGATGGTTTTTGAATATATAATGGTAGAGGATTATTAAACCTACATTGTTGGATTATGGTGTCATCTTGTTCTATACACCCCAATCCATATCTTGGTGTACTTGGAGGTCTAATTTTCTTGAAAATTTATTATAGTCTGGGATCTTTGGCTTCGAGCGTAGGGATAAGATACATCATTAGAACTTGGTCATCATGAGGAAAGCTTATGTTAGCATAAACACCTATAGAGCATTTAGGGTGAGGACAAGGATTTTTTGTAGTAGAAATAGGAGGCAATTGGCTTGTACTCGGGTTATGATTATGATGTTCAAATGTAATTGTGCCATTTTTACCACCACACTGGGCCATAAAACATTGTAAGGAAATTCGTTGGGAACATTCAAGGCATTTTGCAGAGTAAGGAGCATAGTTGAGAGAAGATGCCAGTGGGACATTATTTGTATGCAAACTTTTATTCAAAGTAGTAGTATGTATAGAAGGAAATGAGATCAAAACACTTGTATATGATTCTTGGATATTGGCTAAGGTTATGGACGTTTGTTAAGGAATTTTTGGGGCTTCAACCATCTAATTTTTTGGAAATGAAATATCTCCCCATCTTATATTTTGGCATTCAACCTTTTGGTTGAGGGGATCTATGAGAACTGAAGTGCTTGATTGAGAGTCTTGGCTGGGAGAATGCATGACTACAGGGTACATGTTATTTGTATGCCTAAAACATCCACAAGTTTGAATAGAAATATTTGTCCTTTTACTCTTCATGTCAAAACGAAATGTTTTGATTTGCAATTTTAAAATATATCCTAAATTTTCATAAAATGCATACACTAAGAAATTTGGGTAGCAGTTAAATCATACTGGACCATTGGATAGAGGACCTACTATAACACCTATCAAAGAGTCTATAAATTTATTATGGATAAAATATTAGATTATGTGTAGGACATATTAATCTATTCATCTATTTACCAATGCATTTATACCAACCCTTAATACAACCAATATGCAAGTATTGGTTCTTATGTGTTTTGGCTTCAACCTAAAATTGTTTTGAATCTAGAAGTGTTATGGTTTGTGTTACATAAAAATTGTGTTTCACTTGTGAAATTGATTCCTTAACAAACACATGACTAACTTCTTTCAAATGAAACATATTGATATCTATATAAACTTGAATAACACATTTTTGGTAACTTCCATGTAGCTTGAGGTTCTGAATCTATGACTTCAATGCCAGCAGTATTCAAAGGTTAATTAGAATATGCTTCAAACATTTCATTAAGTTCTGAACTATACTTCTTTGAATTTCCAATATACTTAAAATATATAGATTTATCCATTCTAAAAGTTTTTTGGAAATTACTTGGTTTTCTGGCTCTGATAGCAATTTTTCTTCTAGAGGCTCCCTTCGAAAAAGATGAAGCTTTAGTTCACATCATCCTTCTTTCTTTACACAAACTTTTCCATGAACTCCTAAATGAACCATCAAACAAATTCCCATCTGCTTCCTTAAACAAATTCCCTTGAGTGGCCTCATGTCTTAATGGTACAACAAATTAGGAATGCGCTCCACAATTCTAAGTGAACCTCAGATGAACTTTTGATGAACCTCAAGTAAAGAAGGAATTTTAAAATTGTAGGTTTTAACCCCGTACAGAAATTACCTGCATACAAATTCTAAATCACAGGAAAAATAAAAATGCGAGAGCATAACACATAAAACACATATACACAGAGATTTCCCACTGGATCTCAAAACC